>JASGAT010387025.1:0-18794 GCA_030220025.1 Chelon auratus
AAACAGAAACTAAAAACATTCTGCTCTTACCATCTTTCTCTACCAGAGTGAACGGCTCTGTATCCCAGCCGTCATCGATGCTGGCTGGCTGGACATCGAGGTGGCCGTAAATACACACAGTCTTCTTGCTGGGGTCAGAGCCTAAATGCCCCAGGATGATAGGAGGCAGAGGGATCTCTTCTCCAGAGGGAAGCTGCATGAATGAAACTTCACTTTAGTAAAGTGTAAGGTTGGCCCAAAAAGATGGCCCACTGTAGGTGAATATGCAAACACTAACACTCTCACCTTCTGTTTGCCAACATCCACCATCTCCACTGTCCCCCCCAGTCTCTCAATGTCTTTGGCTGCCATCTCCATCATCTTCTTGATTTCTCCACGCTTCTCCGGCCAGGCAGACACACTCTGGACGGCCACCCAGTCTGCAAGGCGCTGTGCAACAAGAATAATTCAGATAACTCCTAATGTGCTCAAAGAAAACACAACAGATGATTTATACCTTTCATTACTTTTCCTCATGTTCCAACTATAAAGTCTAAGCCACAGTGAATGTTTCTTAGCACAAAATTTACTACAGTTAACGTGTGACTGAAACTGATTTTATAAGGTCATTTAGTTTCACATTTATAGCATCCAGCTCACTAGGCGAAAAAGTTTAAAGCCTGAACAGGCACTTCAGTTTAATCTAATCACCACAATGATTAGTTGAGCATACTAGCAAAACACCTGACAGTCAAATTGCATTGAATTACCTATATCAGAATAATCTTACCTGCACGTACAGGTCCTGATGTTCGTCCACATACTTGAAAAGTGTCGGGAGATGAGCCATTTTTCCTTTTTTTGCCTGCGACAGGAGCTGAGGGTTTAACAAGCAGAGTGGTGAGAGTCCTCGAGCCCTGTCCTATCTTATGGGACGACAAAGCCCACGCCCTCCTGCAATCCTGCTGACTGCTGCTATATCTGTAGCTTCTCTGTCATGCACGCAAGTGGTGAGAGTGCCAGACAAGCATGTTTCACATCAAGAAGTTGAGCTGGATTGCAGAACTACTACAGACACAGCTGACTGTCGCCCTGATTGTTCGTCTTTAGAATAACATCTGAGGTAATGGGCTCATATTAAGAGGTTACATCATATAAATGTCATATTGTAATAAAAATATAAGTAAAGATATAAATATAATAAAGTCTAAAGATGAAGTAAAGGTAAAATATTAACAGCAACAAAAATATGAATAAATATTTGCCAAGAATTATCCAGCATTGCAAAATAAGCTATGATTATAATTTTCTCTCTCATAAACAAACACATAAAAAGACAAAATATAGACTTTAAATGTATTTAATATATGTTATCTATAAGCAGATTTTGTGCACCATACCACGAGACAGTGCAACTGACACTTGACGTGAATTTGATACGCGATTCATTTGTTTTGACCATAAAAAAGAAAAGCACTTAACCAAAAATGTGATATTTAATGTTTAAGCTGAGCTGAAAATTAAACAGAGGCTATGCTGACTGGAAACGTTTCGATTTCCTTGTTCATGACAGAGACTTTAAACCGGTCACTGGCTAGAGTGAAGCCCGAGCAGATGTGTGATATTAGCTGGTCGGCTAACAGCTATAGCATGACACTGACTGAAAGCTAGCTTACAAATACTTCGTAAACTTCTGAAACGCGAGGATAACCAATACCTGTTCAGTAGCGCAGACTTCTCTTGTATCTATTTCCGTTCAGCTGACGTCCACATGTGACTCGTCCCTCTGTCTCAGCTGACTGACACTTCTGGTGTTGGCTACTGACTGACAAATGTGTCAAGTTTGAACTGTTTAAACCAGTGTAACGGTTTATCCTGCGCAAACAAGAATGCACAGAGATGGTTCCGCGTACAAGGCGGAAGTTTAATTGTAGTCATGGCGCAAAGAATTGTGGGTCGTTGAACCTCAGGCGAGTCAATTTGTCAATTAATTTATTCTTTATTTTGAGTAAAGTAAAGCAAAATTACAGACAAATATTCAATACCAGAAAATGACATAAAGAAATGGCAACATAATTAATCAGACACCTTAAAAACTATGCTCAAAGGAGACAAAATAGAAACAATAATTGTACAAATTGCATAAAAACAGTCTGTTAGAATGATTGAAACAGAAATATTAAGTTGAAATAGAATAATTCAAAGTAAAAAATCATTGAATGAATCATTAAACAATGGGGAAGTTTAGTCTAAACTCACTTAACTGCTTCAGTGAGACATTTTAAGATGCAAAATATTACACAAGACTGCTAGATCAGTGGCTTTTGTTCAAAGATGTTTTGTGTTGTAAAAATTTAAAAACCATGCAGTACTGGATAAAGCATTGGGCAAGTTGGTTTGGCCAGGACCGGGGTGAGAAACATACAGCTCCCGTAGAGACACAAAGAGTTGTTTCCTTTACATTAGAACAAGTTTGCCCAGGTATTTACACCAACTGCATGCCATCTAATTGGAGCTTATGAAAGAGACATTTTTACATTTGTAACCACTGAAAATGTTTCATAAAAATACTGAACATTTCATGTTTAATATTTGCAGCAACGTAAGTGCATATTTTGTACCACTTGCAAACAGCCTAGGATTGAAATAGTCAAAAATGGCAAGGTCATCCGGCATATTTACATCCAAGAGCAAGATAACCACCATCTAGACCAATGGCAGATGGTGATGTTAATCTATACAAATAAACCACGGTATAGGCAAATGGCAGATGGTGATGTTAATCTACACCGATAAACTGAAACAAATTCTCACAGAAGTTCCTTCCATTTTTACTTGAACTAGAAATTACCTGTGCCATTATGATAAATACATTAAATGTCTGAGCCTTTGACCTTAAAATATTCTTCTGTGACCGCTTGTCCTGTAAAGGGTCATTTTGATTTCAGTATAGATAAGTCCATACTGAAATCAGTGTACCTATTGAACATGCAACCATGCAAACTCCAGCTAACCACCACGCAACTGTGCCGCTCCCTCAAAGTATTCTAAAAGGAATTTAAATATAGATAAGTCAGTGTACCTTTTGAACTTTAAGCACTTCAGTGCAGGAAGCAGCATCACTGAATATGGATCTGCATCACTGTCTACTCACTTTTATACAGTTTATCAGCTCCACAAGTTCACATCCTTTTAAATTTCACAGTAATGAACGCTGCATCTAAAAAATAAAAAAAAAAAACACTACCAGAAGACACCATTTTAAAAGTGTTTATTTTCTTTAGTTCGATAACAGGTCTTCAGTTGTAAATCCTTATGGTGCCTAGAAACAAAAGGATTTCATTAGAGATTTAAATGGGTGGCATTTTTGCATACTTAAAAGAAGGAATGGAAAGTCACCTTTCTATCAAAGCACCGCTCTTCACATGTCTTTCCTTTTGGCCTACAGACTTCTGCGGAGCACATAAAATAGATCTGCAGGAAACAACAGTCACTGTGTGAGAACAAAGTTTCCTTAAAAGAAGTTTATTTTAGCATCACTTGTTTGATAGTGAGATAGCCTACTTGAAATTCTTTAAAAGGCTTTTTAAACAATTGTTTACACTTTACCACCTCAGTGAAAGACTGCGCTCAGTCCAAGCCAGTGACAGCCTTCATTTAAACTTCCAGCTCGAACATCTCGACTCACCTCTTCATCCAGGTACTTGTTTGTCTTTTGACCCATATTCTGGAAGGCGTCCACTACAAAGCGTCTCTGGTTGCCATTTTTGGGAATTTCACCGACTTTAAGGATGGACACGTTTGCGTCCTCAGGATTGGCACACCTGCGGACAACATAACTTACTGTCAAGTTTAAGTTAAACAGCAACTATGCTGTGGGTTTGGACAGCAACACTTACCCTTCATGAATCAGCACCAGAGCATTCTTTGCAGAGAGAGGGTAGGCTAGACAATATTTGACCAGAATTACTGCGTCTGGTTTGGGAGACTTCAGGCGCAATTCGAGATACAAAAGCTTGCCAAGGAGCAGACGCAAGGGTTGATGGGAAGTGGGATAGAAACTGGAATACGTCTTATCTGTTGAAATTGGAAACAGTTTGAGCAGATCTCATTCATAGTCTGGATCAAGGCGGAGCATCCTGTGGGTAGATTGAAAACAGTGCACCTGACCTTTGGCAAGTCTCAACTCAGCACCATAAGAGCCACTTTTAAAGATGGCAACATGGGAGATGGGCTCTTGCCATTGCTGGCTGCTGATTGGAGAAGTGCCCGTTTTACCATAGCGACACTCAACCATGAACCTGCAAGACACGCATTAAAAGACAATACGTTTAAGATGGGCACTGCTAAGAACAGAGCAAAAAAATAAATAAATAAAAATACTAACACAATTTAGAGAAGGACCCAATTATTCCATTAAGATCCAATAATTGGATAAATTGCACCAACATGGTTACTGTAACTTACCTGAGTGGATCACTTCTTGTGATTACGCCAAACTTGAGGTTCATAGCTTTGACAGGATTCTGCACTTCCACCAGGTAGACCTTTGTTGTACCAACGTCCTGTTAAAAAGATTTTGCTAACTCAGAATGTATGTTGCATTTACTACCAGCATGTCAAGACTTAAAAACCCTTAACCCATGAGCAGTACATTTTCGAGGTAAAGAAATGCAACACAAAGAATACAAATAGTGACCGTTAAGCTGCTGCATTACACAATTTCTAAAGACTGAAAATTAAATCCAAACTATTTGGGACAAGCACTGGCATGTCCGGGTAGAGTTTTGTTGCCGTGACCTCATACAAAGTCATCTCTGCAGCTTTTGATCACATTCTTCACGCAAAACAAAGGGGACAACTTACATAGGAACGAGCTCCACATTCTGTGACTTTGAATTTAAAGATGGCGACCTTTTCATTAACAATGGCTGGTTTGCATTCGGGATTCCCAGGAATAACAAGTTCTCTGGGGTCCAAAGGGGGCGATGCAGAGTTAGCCCAAATGGCAAAAACAAAGTGTTTATCCACAGTGCACTCTAAAGGACAAGAGAGGGGGGAAAAAGTTACTCAGAAATAGTTTTTATGAGAGATTTACACCTGATCATCTTAACAGAAGCCAACCATCGACTGGGTAGTAGCAGGTAGCTTTAGATGCATCCACGCAGCATCCCAGCTTCTCACAGTCCAAAAAAGTTATTCCTTTCTCACCACAAGGCAACCTCTCGCCAGGACAGACAGCACAATCTGAAATTAAAGGACATGTAAACCGTCGTACAGGCACAAATTCGAGTTGCCATTTCATTTGCTGATACGATTTATGCTCACATTTTGCATCAGGGCACGTTGCAGGTTCACCCATGGCACGAGGGTCCAAATCATTGTCAGACTTTGGGATTTCCTCACACGTAACAACAGAAACTCTTGTTCGGCCAAACCCGTCAGCGTACATCAACTGCAGACTGTAGTCATCATTCTGAAACGATTTTTTAGAGCTTGTGTAAGACCTGAATTCCAGTAATGTCGTTGGCTCTGGTGATTAAAATTAGTGAGTCAGAGCTGTCATTTTACTTTTCGTTTCACATTGCACCCAGTGAAGGGTACAGTCAAGGTACTCTTCACCGGGTTCACATCATAACCGCAGTACTCTGGAGCGTCCATGACGGACAGCAGTTTCCTTAAACCTAGAGAGAAATCACAGAAAGTTATCAAGCTAAACCTTAAAGTGGAAATACAAAAAGTCAGGGTACTTACCCAAAACTGTAACCTCACTGAAATCACTTGTTGGTAGTGTAATTTGGAAGCCAGCGTCAATGCAGTCCACATCAAGGTCAGAACTTTGACTGGTGCTGCCGGACCAGCTCTTTGGAGGAACATCTACAGGCTCCTCCTGGAATCTATGGTCAGTAACATCGGCCCAGTTTCTGGAACCTAAATTTTCCTGGAGTTCATGGTCAGCAAACAGGTCAAAGTCTTCACTGGTGGTAACACCAGCAGCTTCTAGGACTAAATCAGGAAATTCTTCATCATAGTCACTGTTGTCACCTGGACGTGAGAAGAAGGGTGGCGTTACTGGATGTTTAAAGTTTAATGCACTCCCATGCAGCAATTTACACATGCCGTTAAACAACCTTAACACATGTTTAACGTGAAACTTGAAAAGATTTAAAGAGGCTTTTAGTTTGCACCGTATAAACTGAGAAGTTGACTCTCGTCGATCCGCTTCCATCCCTGTGTGGACACCAGCAGCAGCAGAAGAAGAAGAAGAAGCTCGACCCGTCGCTCAGCCATGGATCCAAGTAAAAGCAGCGAGGCAGCTGCTGAGCACTGGATAAAGCCCCGACCTCCTGCACTGCCACAAGTACTGCTTTCAGTTAACTGATTGCAAGTGGGTTGCTGCTAATTTGACACCTGGCGGTCCCCTTTAATTATCGCACATGGAAAAGAACTCTCTATGTTCTTAGGGAAATTGCTAGAAAATAAAAATAATCCCATTTCATAGTTATTTTAGAATAAGTGATCATCTGGCCTCCCAAAATATAGTTCAGGTGAAAGTTTAAAGGTAAATACATCAAATAGTTTTGGGAGCTTTTTCCAAAAAATTGGCACACCGTCTTGTAATACTAAAATGTGTTTTAAAAATGCTTTTATGTCTGACTTTTCAATACCTTGTATAAGGAAAATGCTTTCAAATGCTCTTTTAATCTAAGGATTTAGGCTTAAGAACTTTTTACCTTATTGAGTTTTTAGTCTCTGACCTATATTTGAATTTCTTTGGTTATGAAAAATCCCAAAGACCAATTTCTGGACTAAAACCAGTAGACTTATAATGATGTTTGCAGGATGTATTTTAACCACAGGTGTAGAACCTCCATATAAAACATGTGTTTTGAAGACACATTGTCGTATGTGTAAAGTATAATGATTATGTGTAACCGTTTCTTCTGATTGGTCCACAAAATGTTCAGTAAAACATCGACAAAACAATCCATGCAAATTTATTTTAACTAAACCAATCAATGTTTGGATGCATTATATTTTAAGGTGTAATATTAAAGTCTGTCTAATACCCCAAAGGCAGACTGAGCACGTCTCTAGTGTGTAAACCACCTTACAACATGCACAAAGGCACCAGTTATTACTTGCTGTATATGAACTGGTGACTGAGTGTGCATGGATGTTCATTATAATTTACATTATTTTATTTTATTTAATCTCCCATATAGGTTTTTAAAAAATATAGAAGACACATTTCAGTGTGGCAAAAGACTTTATTGCATATATTTGAAGTGGGCCACAAAAACACCCTCGTATTCTTCAAACTGCACCACAGGTTAAATAGACTATTCAATAGTCTTTATCATTTAAACACTTTCTTTGATTCATTATTGACAACCAATAAAACATAAACAGAAGAACCTGGATGTTTTTAGTAGTCACACACACACACACAAAAGGAAATCACTTGTAAGAGTTGGCTTTATGTTTGGGCAAGAAGTTGAAATTCTTCGGTACAGGTCCGAGCAGCATTTCACTGGAAAGGATTGAAAAGAAATGTCATAAGTAGTTCTAATCATAACATGCATTCATTTTATTTTAATTAATTAAATCTTGCAGGTTTTCCTCTCACCTAATCCTGACCCAGTCTCCTACGTTCTGACTGGCCATCAGCGTCTCCAAATAGTTCCTGCCCATGTAGTACGGAGGCCTCTCATTGATCTTCTGAGGCACTCGCTCCAGCAGGCCAACAGGAATATACCTAAAAGAAAGACGGCAATGTTTGATTTCTGTCCGGTCTAACTTCAATGTCAACGTCTGTTAGTGTCCTTTTGGCCTAATTAACTGGGTGGAGGTGGAATCCCAGGTGCAGGCGTGGCAGTTTTAAATTTTCAGTTATATCTTGAGGCTAACTGGGGCTACTACCATAGTATACATAAACAGAAAAATCAAGATTCATGCCATATTGCTCGATTCATTCTCCTGCTTTATTAATCACAAGTAAAAATATAATAATTAAATAACGTTTCTGCATCAAATAGTCATGAATATTGCTTGCACATAGCAGAAGATAATGTATGTAAGCGGGAGATGTAATCTAATTTTAAGTGCACGCATCATCGCCCACCTGCACATGAAGGAGAGCCATTCCAGCATGAAGCTGCGGGTCTTCTCCACCCCTCGCGTATCAGAGCCCCAGTGCTCCAGGCCAAAGTTGGAGAAATCCTTGAGGATGTCCAGTCGCTCGCTGGATGAGATGTCCCAGTGTCTGCTCTCCTTTATCTCAGTGAAGATCCAGGGCTTAATGAGGGCACCCCTGATGAGACCCAATCACATGAAAGGTCAAACCTGTGATTATGATTTAATATTTTATACGAATCATAGTTACACCTGGATACTGGACGAGAGGGAACAATGTGGGTCTGTCAAATTTAATGTAAGTGTTTCCAAACAATTTTACGCAACCCTCAGGTAAGATAGAAAATGGAGCTTGCAGTGAAATGAAACCATTTTTAACTAAAATGAGAAGGTGGCTGTAAATCATTTCAACACCACATGTTTATTCGCTTGTGAGATGCTTCCCTCATATGTTTTTAACACCAACCTTGCAATCATGATACCAGAAACTCCGGTCTCTCTAGCTTTCATGGCATCTTCATAGGACAGAATGTCTCCATTGCCTGGAGCAATAAAAAACAAAGTCACCTCAGGTCACCATATCACAACATTAATGGATGAATGGCTGCAAAACAATGCAACAAAACACATTTCATTTCAGCAGCATCTCATATAGCAGCATGTCTTATCTTTTTCGATGCACATACCGAAAAGTGGGACGGGGCTGGCCAGCTTAGAACACGTGGAGATGTAGTCCCAGTCAGCTAACTTTGTGTAGCGCTGCTCCCTGGATCGGCCGTGCAGCTGCAACACGCACAGGGGAGGAAGCAAAAATATTATGCGTGACTGAAAAGGTGCTTGAAAAACGTCTCATATGAGTCACCGCCATATGACAAGAGTGTGCATTTAATGACGTTCAATAGGGAGAGGCACAGCTGCTTTGTGGAACACTTTAAACATGTGAATTAAGGGTGAACAATAAGTGATTTCTAATAAACACAATGGGTGCTATTTCACACAGGTCAAACCTGCCTCTCTTTTGTTTGTGCTTCTACTTATAGAAGACTTACTGTGATCATGGAAACACCCCAATTCTTCATCTCTGGGATGAGTTTGTGTGCTATGTTGGACTTCTCCTGAACGCCAGTGCGGATCTTGACTGTTAAAGGGACATCGAGGACCTTCAGGAAGAAAAACACATACTTTAATTTCACTTTACATGTAATCCAAGCCAAAGAAACACACACCGTTTTCATGGGACAAATAGTTCATTCATTACTTGAATTTCAAAAAAGCACCCTCACAGTAAATATTGCCTTATATCAGGTAAAAATACTCACATAATCCATCCCTTTTATTATTTGTTCAAACTTTCTGGTACGCGTCATCAAGCCGCAGCCTCCGCCCTGATGGGATGAATGCAAACAAAGACCATCTGTCAGACACTGACGTTTAATACCTCCTTGCCAACTGCCAGTGTCTGTTGTTTTCCCGATGAATTACAAAACACAGTTATGAAACTGTAAAGCTGTCACTCATCGGATCTTATTATTTTTACTTTAACTGGCCTGCCTTATTTACTTGCACAGAATCTTGTCTGTGGGACTATAGGAAAAACAGCTTTATTGTCTCGGCTGTCACTTATAGATTCAAGAGGAATACATTTTGGTTTCAATAAAATATATGGTTGTGGATTTTAAGCTTTAGAGTGGCTCCGAACGTGACCATGGAGGACACTGGGTACAGACTGAAACTCTCAGTCTTCTGTTAACAGTGAACCAAAACAAATAAGAAGTCTGTTTAGAAAGAGATGGAGGTATAAAAGCTATAAAGGTCTGGCAAAATTGATTTGTAACTCCCTCCAACTGCAGCACTTGTGTATGAAGTTGCTTTAATTCACACTGCCAAGAGGAAACATATAAACCCACAGAGACATTTATAGGACAACGTAGATGAGGTTAGATAAGAGTTTACCTTCTTGTAAACAAGATCGATGGGACATCCAGAGTTGATGTCCACAAAATCAACATCAGCGTGGGTGTTAATGAGCTCTGCGCACCTCGTCATGGTGTCCGGGAAACAACCCTCCACCTGGAAACACAATTCAGACTTCAGAACGGAGGACAGCCTCACACACAAAAAAAAATCTGGTCACAGAAAAACAGTCACTGACAAACACTGTAACATATGTTAATGTCAATGTAAGTTTGAACAGTTTGCAATGTTGTCACCTGGACACCAAAGAGATCTTCACTCTCATGTCTCTTTAACAGGGCCCACTCTGACTGCTGCCCCTGCAGCAGATTTGTGCACATGGCCATCTCACCACAGGTTATGTCCGCGCCGAAGCGTTTGCACACGCGACGGAAAGGCAGATTTCCACACTGAGCAATGAAAAGATATTTAGTCAGGTCACAATTTAATTTATGAACCCAGTTCTTTTAATTACTTAAATATGTCGGGATATTAAAGTACATCTACTAATAATTGTAATACGCTATTACGCTGTGTGATAGTACTTACGGTTGTTAGAGGAGCAAGATACAGCTTGTCTTGGAAGTCCACCTTCGAAAAAGCATAAAATAACACAAAACAGCTTCTTAGATATTAAACAGCACAACTTAGCAGTGACTGAAACCATAATCAGATTAGTAATTTTTTTCATGTAGGGATGAATACCAGTTTAAACAAAGCGTTTGGGTGAAACATACTTGCTTCTTTTCACTTGGGCGCAACTTGATGACATCTGCATCGGTCAGCGGGCCCATAGTCTTCACTGGAGACGCTTTATCTGGGCCAGCCTGCAGCTAGTCACAAAAGCAAACATGCACCATGGAACACACTTCTTCTGCTCACTTAAAGACAATAAGAGGTGATGCTCTGAGTAGAAGGTTGTACCTGTTCTTCAGTAGAAACATGTTGCTTTTCTCCTGCTGGATCTGTGGATACTACAGCTGGACAAGCATTACCTGAGTGAATCAAAGAAGTAATTGATGTCATATAATTTATGATCAAAAGACAGCACTCTTTACAAATTAATCTGTTGAAAACCTTTTCCCTCCTCTTACCGTTCCCTTGCTGTTCTTTGTTATCTTTGTTGTTTGAAAGTGCCTTCAGGTACTCTGCTGACTTTTTGAAGGGTACCGAACGCTTCCTCAGACGATTCTGGAGGTCTTTACTCAAGCTGTTCTTCACAAAAGTCCTGCCTTCGAGCGCCTTGACCAGATCTGCCTTCTCCATGGTAGTGAAGTCGGGAGTAGTGTGTGCCTTGGCAAAGCGGCAGGAGAGGCCGTACATACACTTTCCAAATGTGTCATAGAGGTAACAGCTTTCCCCGATGTCAGCGGGCTTAGAGGACAAGTACTCCGCAATGTCGTGGTGAAAGTGGCATTTCTCTCCAAACGGGCATTCCCGCTTCTAAACAGACAGATAAGTCGCAACAGTGACTATCAATGGACAACCATCAAAAAATAAATTCAGCATGGCAAATGGATGGCAAATAATAGCTTGTTACCTGAAGGACGGAGAGACACAGTCGTTTCTCATCATAAGTGGTAGGCTTTATGTGCGGCCGTGACTTGTTCTGTCCCCGAAGACGTTTGCCATCTGATTTCCCTGCGTTAGTCCTGTTTTCAGAATCCAGTTTGGGCTTTTTAGACTCAGGTTCCTCCACAGCTGCCTCGTTCGTCTCACGAGCCGCTTCATTTTCAGTTGCATCGTCTCCTTTTGAGCCCTGCCACTCTGAGTCTATAAAGCCATGAAATTTTTCTTTGGTCGTAAGGAATCTGCAAACACAACGTCATCGTCAAAACAAAGAAAACTCTTAATACACCTGCTGATTTTTGAGATGTACAGCATACGAGGTGAAAACAGTAGATATGCCCCTGAGAATTGCTCCACAATAAAACGACAACAGAAACGGATGAGCTGGTCATAGGTGGCCAAAAAAAGTAAACAAACTATAAGTAAAACTGGACAATTAGAGGATGATCCTGGAAAACCGGACTGCTTTCTCTTTGCTAATTCTGCCTGTAGAAGTCCAAAACGTCTTGTTTACTAAATGCAAAAACGGCACGCACAGACAACTGTTGTTCAGGTGTGTTCAAAGTGTAGTGGATGGCATTAGAAGTGCTGCAAGTGTAATTTTGTGAAATGAAGCAACATATTGTAAGTGTCCTGCCATGTGTTTTATATCTACTAGTGTCTCACTTGAGCAAAGCGGTTACTTTTTTCTGCAGAACTGTAACATCTTACTTAAAGAATTCATATTGTTTCGTCACGACTCCATTATTGTTGTAGTTTTGTAAGTAACCTGTAACACTGGAGCAAGAATTAAATCCACCCTCTGTGCAATGAGCCAAGTGCCTTCAGGGGAAGAGTTTTTGCTGACAGTATAGTTCTCTTGGTTTCATCAGACAAAGCAGCAGGCAGTGTGAAAACATAGGGGGATGTGGTGCAGAATCCGCAATTGTCTAAAGTGTCCATAGTGTTACACTGATGGAAAAAGGTGAATCGCTCTCTCTCTCTCTCTCTCTCTCTCTCTCCTTCTCGCTTTGGGAGACCTGTGATTACACTCCTTGTTCTGAATGGACACAATAACACCCATTAACCTGGGGGAATGACTGTAGAAACATAAAGCATTGTTAGTTCCTTACTCTGATTTGATGGCAGCTTCACCCTTTACAGCCACATCTGTCCACTTTTCAACCGTTGCCTTCTCCGCCATGACACCTGAAGTTTTCTCCTTTTTCTGAAACATTACAATAAATTAAATGAAAACTGCAGTGCATACACGCACGCGGCGTCAGTAATGATTTCCTAATCCTGAACTATGATTATACTTGCACACATTCAACAAGCGTTCCCACAAAGACTGGTTCCCTGCAGGGTTATTATGACTGTATTATGCAGCTTCCTCTGTTGTGGTGCATTTAACTGTAATCCATCATATATGTAGGTTCTTTCATTTAGCTTCCAGATAATTTGGCTGCATGCAAAAGCTTAGCAGTTCATATTAGCCGTGTCACTTACTTGTTATTTCCAGTGTTGCCTAAGTAATCAGCTACTATAACATGTTATACTCCAACTGTGAAGTTTACAGAAAATCTCTCGCTCTGCTAACAAGCTAGCACAAAAAGCTAACGTGAAGCATCGTTAATGACTAACAAACTAACGCGTTTAAAGTTAATTTGTGGAGCATTAAAGTCTCGTCAGAAGCTAAAATCAAAGAAAACACAGATTACTTCAGCTCTCGCCCGAACAAGCACTACAACTATCCAGCATCGTGAGGAAACGACTGTGCAGCTGCTTAGAGGCTCGTGGTGAACATGCTGCCAAACATTGGTTCCGCATAGCACAGTTTCTCTTAAAATAGTTGTGAAATCACTCATTTCAGGGAGAAAACAGCATCAAAACGAATTTCTACAATTACATGTGAGTATCTGGTTGTTAGCAGACTCTAGCCATGTTTTATTTGTTCACAATGTAAAAATGTTTCTTTATAAAATCCTAAACACCCCTCTAGTGATGTAACATCTTTAAGAAAATTCAAACTAGCCCAGTTGGCCTCGTTTTAGCATTGTTTTTGGATATACCATAATGTGAATGATTGAGAATCTTCACAGACTCAGAAATTGAATGTAGGTCTATAGTCCAGGGACGTAGCGTAAACTAACTGCATATGCACGCATAACGTATCTTCGATATATTTAAATCTACGATATTTGATTTAAAACGAACAAATCATATCAGTTATTACACTTTTATACTAGTGCAAAACAGTTGTAACTATGGATGCAACACAGTCAGATGTAATGCCTTTTTGTCACTTTTTATTTCATTTAATTGACATACCTAAAGTTAAGAGGGTGCATTCAGTGTAACAAAAATAATATTCTTGTTAAAAAAAGATAGTTGATCTGAAATGATAAACTGACATATCAAATTAATTAACAGTGGCAGCAGAGTTGATGTTCAGTTTGCATTTTGAAGCAAAATTACAAAGCATTCACAAGATACAGAATCAATACTGTGTAGATTTGCTGTCTTTATTGATAATTAATCAAACATTTGGGGATTAATTGGACAACATAAGCAATATGAAGACTTCATTATGAAATAATTGAAATACTGTGGTTTTTCATTATATAGTTTCTTAGAATATAAAACCTGATTATTCTGAAGATCAGGAAACGAAGCATTCGGCATTGTCTTATGTCACAATACAGGGTGCTGCTACATGTTTAGCTCTTTGGTAAAGCAGCAAGTTTTTCCATCTTTGAATCGAACCGTTTTCGACTAGAGTCTAAGATAGCGATGCCGTTCTTCTGGAAGTCATATCCCACTCTTTGCAGATCCTCTAGTCGTCCTTTAATGTTCTGTGTGCTGTAGTCCAAAACCTTTGGCTTCTCCAGTATCTGCTGTATTGTTATTCCTCCGTTTAGGAGACAATCTAGTTTAGTATTCAGTGTGTCTGTTCCAATGTAGAGAATCACTGGATAGCTGATTATCAGTTTTTTTATGACATTTCTACGACAGCCAAGTGAAGCCATCTTCTGCTGAAGGCTGTTAAAATTATTTTTTAGATAGTCATTGGCAAGGTCCAGAATTTCTGACACATGGCCTTGAAGAAGAGCCAGCATTTCTGAATCATTCAGCTTCAGAGAGTCTCTCAAGTAATCAACGTTTGCCCTGACTCTCTTAGTGCTTCTGATAAGAATATAGGGGTTTTTCAATATGACGGTCTTTGCAAACTGCTCTGGATTTTCTCCACCAAGCTCTGTACAGATGTCTTCCAGCAACTGCACCATTTGCTTGTTGAGCGCTAAACTGTTGGAGAATGTTCGCGGCGCTGTGGTCAGCAGCCGATGAAGATCTTTGACGTCCAGTCCTAGCGAGATCAGAAAAGCTATGTTCTTCTCCAAGTTGTCATTATCACTGGAGCGGAAGAAAGACTCAGGCGAGCGATCCATGATGCTCACAATTTCTACGTCCGTGTTGAAGATGTTTCTCCACAGCCTCCAGCGTTGTTCCATGTGTTTGGTAGAACGGGTTATAGCACGGGGATAACGGGTTATTATGCTTGCAATAACTTTGAGGCTAGCACCTTTTCCTTTCAGGAACTGAGCAAGGTCTTGCTCATTGGTGATGTTTTTACGAAGCACACCAGGTAGACGCCGGCGTACCATCTTCACATCAACTCCCATGAGATTCAAGTTCTCAAGCAGAGATTTATTCTCTTGGTTTGCTGGCAATTTTGGTTCATCACCCCTTGCAGAAGCACTACAAAGCCTCCTTGGTAGGCGGGCTGATGCGAACTGTACCAGAATGAGCCCAAAGTTGCACTGAAGCGTCCCTGATCGATGGAGGCTGAAGAGGGTTCTCACTCCAGCAACTGCGGCCATTGTTTTTTTGATGAGGGCCGCAATGTAACACCACTGCTTGGCTTCAATGCGACTAAAAGAAAGCAAAACAAAAACAAAGCATAATTAGTAGAATATCAACAGTGGAATTTAAATTGAAGTTCAAGTAAACAGGACAGCATCTGTAGTTTGTGGCACAACAGCAGACTTACATAAAAGTGATTCTTAACGCCTGCTGTTGTTAAGGACATGCAATATACCCGCTCTGACTT
The DNA here is from genome assembly GCA_030220025.1 of Chelon auratus. Lineage (NCBI taxonomy): Eukaryota > Metazoa > Chordata > Actinopteri > Mugiliformes > Mugilidae > Chelon > Chelon auratus. The sequence continues at coordinate 15,728 of JASGAT010387025.1, forward strand.
TATTGTGAGAAAAACTTGATGCAAGAACATTGTACTTCTATTAAATAATGGGCATGCATACTAACCAGTTGGTTAGTATGCATGCCCATTATTTAATAGTGTGTGTTATTTACAACACAGAATACAACTGATGTTAAAATTGAATATCTTTCTGCTACTTTCACTTGTCATTTTGGATATTAATTTATCCATAAAGCAACTTTTATTCATCCCGGAATGAATGACTGACTGTGAGTCAGTGCTGTAAAGCCCTAACTAGCAATAAGTTATGACTGTTACAGATTAGACGACACACAATAAATTACAAATATATTCATGCTTTAAACCGTGGTCTCCTTGTAGAAATACAAAAATTAACATACCATATAGCAGAATGTGATTACTATCGTGCTAGTTGACATGGTTGTTTTTGACAGTCTCGTCTTAAACCGGAAACATGAACTTATACTCTCGCGATATTTAGCACCATGGAAAAACAACGTGAAGATCGTTGAGGATCAGCGCCTCCTAGCGGATGGGAGTTTAAAGTAGTTTTTCTCTGCTCACTTTCAGCCACAAGATGGAAGCAAAAGTCTTCAATTTTAAGTAAAAAGAGGTTCAAGAGGTTAAAATGCCAGGAGCTTAAATATATATATACTATAGATTTTTTTTTCGGATTAGCAGTTAACATCCTCTCATTTTATTTATTTATTTTTTTTATGTAAAATAGTTTCTGTGCACCCTGTCTTTATATTTGATGTTGAACGCCTTCACCACACACAGCCAGGTGTTGTCCTGGTGGAGATATTATGTGATGATTCATGAAACTTTTGCTCAAATTAAAAGTAATATCTTGTTTCTGTAAGAATGTAGAATTAATGTGTACGTTGAGAATTTTACCCATGTTGTGACCCTCCAACTGTGTTTTGCATGCAAGCTCTCGAAATGTAAAGATATTCATTTGTGACTTTATTATGATATCCGGGAGGTTTCAGTTGAATAGCAAGGACTCTAGATTGTAGATCATTGGCCTTCTGGTTGCATGCATTAATAGTTAATATTGTCTCAGCCACAGCAGAAGTACAAGAGAGCATTTACCATGTGTTGTGGCTCACAGCCTGGCACCGAAAAAAAAACTACTGACCCATTGCCTCTCTTTACTGATGAGTCCCACCACTTATGAATATTTCAACACAGCACAGTGATACTGTCATTATGCAAAAGAGCTTTCACCCTGCAGCTGGAAGATTGAGGTGACTGACGTTTTAGCCAAAATAGCTCAAGTGTTGATGGGCTGGACAGACTCTCAGTTGTATTTATGTGTCAGCAATCAAGAGGTCACAGTCAAATTTCCATTTATACACACTTCTGTTCTTCCCAATCTCGCCCACAACAAAACATGTATTCCTGCATTTGCATAATGACCCTCATGGTCTGCTGCATTTGTAAGGTAAATAACGAGCAGAGAAAAAACAATTTTCTGCTCATAAAGGCAAAAATTAACAAAATTCGCACATGTTGCTGATTACGTGGCCATGTCTTGTACTCAGTTGACATTACATCCAGCTAAACCAAATGTACTATAACACAATTAGTCATTTATTTTTCTGGCATTGCAAATATTTGGTCCATGCCTCTTTGTTTTACAAGATGGTGCTGTCTATCAAGTATTAAAAAAGATGCAGCATATTACGTTTGGCAACACATCTGAAGAACTAAATCAACAACAACAGCATTAATATAAGTATTGCTTACTGTATATGCACTTCATGGAACCTGAGTTTTCACTTTTATTTTAGAAGTTTTAGAAAGTTACACCTTGTATAAAAAAAAAGTGTTCAAGAAAGGCAACTGGCCTTTTTTAAGAAGATGTTTCTTCTTATATCAGAGGAAATAGAAGTGTATTTTCCAAAATAAATTATATCCCTTCCCATCTCGAATGCTTTTCATCAAGTAATTGACTCACTGCAACATTTCGTTTTCACTGATACTGATATAAGAATTCAAGGCTGCTTTTATAATAAACTAAATCAAAATTATACTCTTAGGAGTGTCTCTAAAAACTTAGCCCAGTGAGGCTGTAATTAGTTTTATTTTTTGAACTTAATAATCCGTGTGTATATCTCCACTGTGTCTCTCCTTCCTCCCAGCTATGCTCTCATCAAAGGCTTATATAAATGTTTTTTTTATAATCACATTAGCTCCCTCCCTGCCCCTGAACCTCTTGAAAATACAAATTTATTCCTAAATATGCATGCTATCGTGTTTTTTTAATATTACATGGAATCAGGCCCTGATCCATTTGTTGTGGTCTATACTCGGTAAAGTTGCTTGGGTAACTGCAGACACAGTACTCCCTGGGTGAATCAATAATTTAGAAACCGCTGAAACTTGCGAATGCTCGCTCAGTGGTTCCCGTAGACGCTGTTGAACAAACGGCGAGCGCTCACAGGGGATATCACGTTGGTAAGAATGTCCAAAAGAAGATGGGTGGAATTCAAGATCTGCCAGACCATAAGTTGTTCGGCTCCCGTCAGCAGAAGACACAGAGCTTCATCTCCTGCTGCAGCTGGTATGTTTCAAATCAACAATTTAAGAAGTAGAATATAAACTTACATATTTTCTTGTGTTATCTATGAAAAAAAAACAAAAACAGGTTAGATAAATATATAAGCCATGTTGAGTCACAAGGACACTGTGGACTGTGGGAATACTTTGGACATCAAGTCTATTGGTAAACTCTCCGGGACTTTTGGGTTTTAACCTGCAGAGTTTAAATTCTGCAAACACTTTACGTGAGCTCTGTATTTTTGAGACTTTATATTTTGAATTTATCTGATTTTAGGGAAAATGTAGATAATCACTTTACCAGAGTAATACTCTTAGCAATGTGAAATATACCAAAATATAACAAGCACAATTAAATGAATGAAGAATATGTGAAATCTTTAGAATAGTACGAATAAAGTGATAGTGCTAAATGCCTCATATTTACAGGTTTGGGGTACACTGGGGAATATGGCGTTCACAATAAGTAAAGTAATAATAAAGTTTATTAAGCAACTTAATAAACCACATATCCCAAACT
>JASGAT010387029.1:0-24144 GCA_030220025.1 Chelon auratus
ACGCTGCATGAAGCTTTTTGTGAGAGTGTCCCGTGCTGTGTTTTGTCATGTTGCAGAGGGTAATGCCCACCAGTTTCTTCTTGTTGCTGCGCTTCTTCCTACGAGTGGACGGGGTGCTGATTAGAATAAACGACACTCGACTTTATCATGAGGTGAGTCCGTGTTTTCCATCAGCCAGGATTGAGGTCAGAGCAGACGGGCACGTCGCAGGGTTTATGGATGACCATTCTGCTTTTGATTCCAGGCTGGAAAGGAGTTCATGCTACGAGAATTCAGCACGAGGGAAAGCAAAATAGCAGAGCTGAAGGTGAGCTGGGACGCGCCACACACTGATAACAAATAACAAGACGCATCTACAGAGCAGAGATCTAGTCAGTCTTGTCCCCATGGTTCATACGAGCACATTCATTCATTCATTCATTCATTCATTCATTCATTCATTCATTCATTCATTTTCTGTAACTGCTTGATCTCTGGAGCGGCTGAACTTGTCTAATTTCAGGACTTGTGTGAAAATTGCCGATGTCTAGAGATAATTTTATGCAGAAATGTGTAAAATTCTGTAGGACACAAAAACTTTAAATAGTTTTCTTTGTTTACATTATACACCAATCAGGCATAACATTATGACCACTGACAGGACAAGTAAATAGCTTTGACCATCTTGTGACAATTCAGTTTTCTACTGGGAAACTTTTGGACCTGGCATTCATTCATGTGAATGTTACTTAGACATGTAGCACCCACCTAGACCAGACCAGGGACCCCCACCCCATAGCAATGACACTCCTTGATGGCAGCAGCCATCCCCAGCAGGATGCAGCCTGACACAGACACCCTCAGAAGGCCTATGTCCATTCAGTATCTGCACAATATTAGGGTGGTGGTCAAAGATCGGGGTATGTGTTATATTGACATTACATTTTAATGCAGATGTTTCTCTTTTTCAGGGCGTCCCAGCCTCTCTCCACACTGACCCCAATGAAATTGCCCAGCACTTAACCCTGAAGCTGACAGAGTTTGAGAAGCTGGAACTTCCTGTGATGCAGCCTCAGACAGCTGCTGACGACACTAGTCAGTGACCAGAACACCACACGTCACTGATGCGTTGCATGAACCGGGAGTAGTAGTCTTAAACCACAACCCTATTGTTATAGTAACTGTACAGGATTAGCTTTTATATGTAACCTCTGTGTTGGTGTGTTCTGTTAACCGACTAGACTGTTTCATTGTGTTTCTAACATCTTAGAAATGCTTTATTTGGTTCGGCTTCTGGCTTTGTTCATATCTGAACTGATTTTTGTTTCAAAGCATCTCTCTCTCATCAACATTTTGCCGTTATGCCAGGTAGGATAGCTAGCCTGGCAGGACGTTAGCGTCTCGGTAATGTATCGGTGGAAAAACTACATAAAACCACCACCACCATTTTCTATCTCGGTGTAGTGTATTTTTTTATAAGAATTTTTTGGAGTGTGTGAAAAAAACTTTTGCAACTCTAACACTTCCAGGTTCTATGTGAATATCTACCTTATGGTCAAGTGTGTTTTGCTTGTGTAATTATAAATAGACAGCTTTGTAATTCTTTTTCATCTTGAATGTTCATGAGAGTTTTCTTTGGCTGTGTAAAACTAAATTATTAATTAAAATCATGCAAATGAATCAGGCATTTAGCACAAATGTGGGTTTAGATCAGAAATGAATCAAGAATCTCAAATGTTGATTAGCGGATCAGCCTGTGAGCACAGAGACAATTTGGTTTTCTATCGTTGCACTAGTTGCTCTCATTTGAAAACAAAATTGTACAATAGTTTAATCACATGCCATGCTTACCGCGTTAGATGGGACAGAGTCATTCCTTGAAAAAAACAAAAAACGGTGCTATACAAGTAAAATCTCAAAATAAAGTTTCACCCATTTTGAAACCTTTTGTTTCTATGTCTGTTCCCAGACCATTTAAATAATATAAATAAAAAAACAACACAAGAGGAGTTAGCAAGAACCCAATAAGAATACTACTTTGAGAAAAAAATGGAGCGTACTATTTTTAAATGTCTAAATCTATAAGTAAATGATTTGTTAGCTGGATCTGGGCTCAGATGTGGCAGCAGTCTTTATTTAAAATGCTCCTAATGGGAACGGTGGGGGATCTTGGGGTTAAATGTGCAAGGCTCTTTAGCCGTGGACATAGAGGGATGCGAACCTGTAGCCTCATGGTTCCAACTCCTCTTCCCAATAAGGTTTCATTGAAGGGATCATCCAGGAGAGCACCCAAGCTTTTTTTTTAATTAACCCTGGACCTGAACCTAGTTGCAGAGCCTGTAAAACGTATTCACTGCCTTGGATGTTTTCCTATTTTATTGCTTTTATAAACTGAATCATGGTCAATGTTATTCTGATTTGTTTTTGACAAGATGTCGGCATGTTTTTGAGGGACCAATTCTGAATAATGTCCCTTCATAATCTTGTAATAACACATGGAAATTGGGTGCAATGACTCGATTTCGCCACTAGATGGTGCTTCAAGTTCACAGCTTTGATTTTTTGTTTCTTACTGTAAAATCATCCTGGGAAGAAGAATACGCCTCAAACATAATATGTTCAACTGTAGAGAATTTAAGAAGAATGCGTTTCAGCAAAGACGGTAAATTAAAACGACTCCGCTACACGTTTTCGTTTGTCATTACTGTTTACTCCAACGCATGTGTCTGTGAAGAGCAGGGAGAGTCACTTATCTTCCAACGATTTGTGCCGGGAGGGGCGAAGCTGATTGCTGAGACATGTATGTAATCACAAAATACGACAAGATAAAGTGCAAAAGTCAAATATGAATAATAATAAAAAAAATACCCACATAACGGTTTCACATTGCAACAATAAACGTTGACTCATTGGCTTCAGCAACAGTGTCATACTCAATATACTTTTCCTAAAGGTTTAAATACATACAAGATATGAAATACTTCTCTCAATAATAATGATAATTTACGATAATGTTTTCTTTAGTTTTTTTTTTTTTCATTTCAAAGTATGGAGTAGAAAAGATTAAAATCAGTGGGTGTAATCAGGAAGTCTTTGCCTGTAACTCTTGAAGAGCCCCTCTCTCCCTTTGCTATGCATTTCTCTGTAATAACTTTCTGCAGCCCCGTGCAAATGTAAACACACATGCAAACTTCACACAAACACATATTTCATGTTCTCAGCGATCCACGTTAACACTGATATACCAGCCAGGCCGGCCATATTTACAGTGGCTGAGGCTGTCTGTACTTGCAACGATCCGATTTCTTCTTTAGATAAGAGGAGGAATGTGTCAGAGTCTGTCCTCCTCCTCCTCCTCCTCCTCCTCCTCCTCCTCCTCCTCCTTCTTCCTCTCTTCAGTGCCAGTTATCTTCTTACATTCTTCTATTACACATCCTCCTGTCTCAGTTCAGTTTCTCCATAAATCCATCTGTCGATCGGTTCGGTCTAGGTCCCCTTCTTTGACTCCCACTCCTGGAAACCGTGAGACAGCACAGAGTGAGAAAACAAAAACATGTCTCTGTTTTAACATACACGCCACCAGCAGCCGTGTGATTACAAAGTGCACCGACACACATATTCTACCTTTGCCTTCTGCATGACGTTCCCCTTGGAGGAGGCGTAAAGAGATGGAGGTCGTTTGCGAAGCTCAGACGCCGAGTTGACGGGCACGGTCTCGTTGTAAACCTTTTCGACCTTGCTGCCCTGTGCCTGCGCCCACAAACACATACACACAAACAAACAGTAATGAAAACTAGAGCTAACAAACACTTTTATAGTCTAATGAGATACCCCAACGAGCCACAATCACTGGTCAAGAGGTCAGTGGGTTTACTTTTAAGATAGTAAGTGAATATTCTCCTCAAAGCTGATCGTAGCAGCAGGAAAATTTTGAAGAATTGAAATGACTTTCGCAAGTGTCAAATCTTGACAGCTAAACGACTCGGTCAGAGCATCTCCAAACCTGAGCGTCAGAGCTGGACCGCAGAGCAATGGAGGAAGATGACCACATGTCACATGTTACCACAGAGGCACCAGGATGCAAGGAACATCCCCATGATGTTGTCAAGGGAATATGATTGGTCTACGACAGTGTCCAGGTGGTGGTACATGCTCGTTAGGTTAATTGGTGATTCTAAATTGGCTGCAGGTGTGAATGTGAGTGTGAATGGTTGTCTGTCTCTCTGTGTTAGCCCTGTGATAGGCTGGAGACCTGTCCAGGGTGTACCCCGCCTCTCGCCCGATGGCAGCTGGGATAGGCTCCCTGCGACCCCTTCACAGGACAAGCGGTTACAGAAGATGAATGAATGAATGAATGAATGAATAACCCAAATGTCCCAGAAGAACATTTTACTGTCTGAGGCAGATTTAGGTATGGGCAACATGGGCGGCTGCCCAGGGGGGCATATTGTCAGGAGCAGCATGGCGACATGAAAAACAGATTCTGTAAAAGTAGCGTAAAGTAACGAGTAACAAAAAAACTAAAAGTAAAGTAATGAGTAACGAAAAAGTAACAAAAAGTAATTAGTAACTAACAGTAATGAGTAACTAAATGTAACTAAAGGTAAGAAATAACGAAAAGTAACGAGTAACGAAAAGAGAAAGTAGTAGCAAAGTAACGAAAAAGTAACTCAAGTAACGGGTAACTAAAAAGTGGCGTGAAGTAACGTGTAATGAAAATTAACGTAAAAGTAACGAGCAACGAAAAGTAACAAAGTAACTAAAAGTTCCAAGTTCGAATCCATGGGCCATCCAGGGCCTTTCTCTGTGGAGTTTGCATGTTCTCCCTGTGTCTGCGTGGGTTCTCTCCGGGTACTCCCGTTTCCTCCCACTGTCCAAAGACATGCTCATTAGGTTAACCGGTGATTCTAAATTGGTCGTAGGTGTGCACGTAGACAGTGTACACTAATTGTACTTCAGTGACAGGAGCTTAATAAGTTAAATTCTCTGGAGTTTTCTTATTCACACACATTCACACACTAACAGTGAAAGCTCAAGGTGCATGTCCACCACTGGCAGCAACTTTAGGTTCAGTGTCTTGCTCAAGGACTCTTTGGCCGGCCTTGTGATCAGAACAACTACCTTAGCCGAACTTGAATATTTCCCTGGCTGTTCACGGTTCAGTTTTTCTGAGACTTATACAGGAGAGTTTCAGTTAAAGCTGTGAAACGTGTGTGTGTGTGTGTGTTTTACGCTGCCCACCTTGACGCTGATCTTGGTGTCAGTAGGTGGACCCAGTGCTCCTCTAGCCAGTGATTTCTTCAGGTTTTCTTTGACCTCTGTCAGTCTGAGCTCCAGCTCCACCCTCTCCTCCTCCTTCTGTTTACACAGTGACTCCAGCTCGGCTAACCGCTTTTCCACACCGTGACCTGCACACACACACACACACACAATCAGCATTGCTATGAAGCTTAAGTCTAAACAGTGCTGCGTGTGTGTGTGTGTGTGAGACGTGTCCCTGACCTGTGCTACTCTTCATCTCCTCCTTCAGCTGCTTCTTCTCCCTGCGGAGGGAAATCAGTGCATTTCTGAGCTCCTCCTTTTGCTTCTCCAGCTCCTCCTTCTGTCTCAGGTACCGCCTGGCATCCTCTTCTGCGCGCGTCTTCCCGTACCGCGCATATTGATTTACGTCTAACAAGAAAACAAAGCTGAGTATAAAGAAAGTGAGGCTGGTGCAGCTTTATGCAGCCAGCTGTGGACACATCTAGTGTAATGAGTTATGAAATGAAAGGACACTCACTGGAGGCATGTCTCTTAATGGCGGCCTGTTGTTCAGTTTTCTCAGAGTCTCTGCTGGAGAAGGAGGCGTGACGTCTCACCTGGCTTCCTCTGCTCTCCACGTCTCCGTCCTGCAACACAAGGGGGGAGATTAGGACTTAAAGCTTTAAACCTCTCCACGTTTGAGGGGTTTAAATGGGAAGCTTGTGTACGCTGTCACAGCTTTAAAAGGATGTTTCCTCACCGCGATACTTTCATAGACCTCATCGTAAGTTCTGGAGTCGATGGAGGCGCTGCTGGACGAATTAGTGGTCGTAGTTGCCCACCTGGGAGGAGAGACCGGGCACGTGCAAAAGGTGAGGCTTATGTATTTCAGGATTAAAGTTAAAATAAGGGACGGTTCTTGGTAAAGCCGGGCGGAAGTGACTCACAGGAAGGAGTGTCTGGCAGCGTGCCGTATGTCGGTGAGCGTGTCCACGTCGATGTAGTCGTAGTGCAGCTCTTCGGGGAGGGAGCCGCTGCCGGTCTCTGCAAACAGAACGCCCAGCCAGCGGCCAAGTTCCTCAGAGCAGCTGGCCTGAAAGACACAAAACGGACACAAACGTACATTTAAGCTACTAGATTTCTGGGGAAAAAAAGTGTAGGAGTGGCATCCCTGTGCGCACATTAACTTTGTGTCCCATCTTTACGATTTGAGAGGAACATAAAAAATAACCTCTAAAGCTGCCAGCTCGTTTCCTCCCTGCAGGATGCGGAAGGAGAAGGGGTGTTTGGGTCCCAGGCCTCCTGTCACCACCTCTGCCCCCTTGAGCGGCACCACAATGACTGGGGGCCGCTGGTCGCCGGGGTCCTTCTGCAGGTACAGGCTTCCACCTCGCAGCATGCACCAACGCTCCTTCCAAGAGCCGCTCAGGCAAACACTGAGATAGCCTACGGAGAAGGTCAGGAGAAACGCCTCATGACACGTTCACTGACTTTATAGAATTGCACAGCAGATGTATCTCCTTATTTCCTAGAAGTATCATCAAATGATCCTCACCACAGCGGGGGTTGTCATGGTGACCGGACGACGAGGGAGGCTCTCCTGGTAAAGGGGGTTTCCGCTTGGAGAAGGTGATGATCCGATTGATTTTCTTCCCCGCCGCCCGACTCATTGACCCCGTCAGCTCAGAGAAAGCGCCGCGCTTCCCCCCCCTGCCTAAAAATCAAACACACCCCGGATCTGAGCCTCATACGATCCGACCAAAACAGCTGCCTCATAATGTGCTGTTTTAATAAACAGCTGTGTCAACGCTTTCTAACTCATACATTACAAATGTAATCACTAAAGGAAAAAGACACAGCGAATGTTTTCAGGGAAAAAAAATTTAGTGAAAGGATTCAGAGAGCTTTCTGAACAAATATTATCCCGACGTCTTTTATGTATTTAAACAAACCCTGGGGTTTGTTTGTGGGTTGATTCTGAATGTGCCAGGTGCTGCCGCACTCCGTCCCAGTCCCACTTCCTGTGATGTCAGTGGGGGACAATCGCAGGAAGAGGACAGGAAGGATGTCATATCTGCTCGCGCCTCGCTTCCCGTCTCTCACCCTCTCTCATGTCTCTTCAGGTTCGGAGCTGCCTGGTCAGTAAACACGGCGGTAGCAACACTGACACCGAGGCGCTGACTGTGTTTGGCCTATTTTCTGACCCCTGAATCATAGATCCCCTGGTTTATCCTTCCTGATTTTGTAGATGGATAAACAAATGCTGTGTGTCAGTGTGTGTGTTTGCCTTTTCTCTAGAGTTGCAGACTCTGAAAGTGGGGCAATTTTTAGAAAGCGAGGACGTTTTAGACAGGTTTTGCTTCCTCTGAGGAAAATTTGAAGTCAAAACACAAGCTAGGCACTGAGAGTGTCGTAAGCTGACGTCACTTATGCGACTTTTGGTCTATTTAAACAGTTTTCTTAGATTGCTACGTTACTTTTTAAATAGATAAACCTTCAAATGTGATCAAAACAATTACAAAATAAGGTCCTTAAGGTACTTGACCTATTTATTCATATAAATCAAGGAACAAAAGTCCTGTTATGGACAAAGAAATACACTCTATAAAACAGTGTCAACAAACACTGAGCATTATAATTAGCCTTTCAAAGTAGCCAAGATTACAGTTGCAATGACATTTAATTTATAACCCTATGCCCTATACAGGCAGCTCGCTAAGTAATATCATCATAAAGGATGTGCATTATGGTTCAAGATGTATATATTTACCATGTATGTGGCAGTCTAAAACTTAATTTACTAATTTGGTCCTTGTTCTTCTCTTATTAAACTAACAACATGGGTGAAAGAGGAGAATGAGGAGGTGAACATCTCTCCTATCTCAAAACAGCTAACTGCTATGACACTTACTGAGCGAGTCAGTGGTGTCCCGTCCCGGTCCATGAGCAGTGGATTGACTGTCTGCTGTGGGCCCGCTGTCTGAGTCTGATGCCTGTTTGTCGGACTGCAACACCTGGCGAAGAAAAAAAAAAAACGCATTTATTTCTTCTTATTACTGCACATTATCAGATTTGTATCTTAGGTTTGCTTAAAAACATTTTTCTGCCAACGTGGGGTGTAACTGCCACGCATTCAGTTCGTCCGAACCACGAAGCTCTTTGACCGCAATAATGTCACCTCACTCACTGCTTGTAAACTAGAAGCCAAAGGAATAGTTGTGTCATGCGTGGGCAGAAAGCGGTGATGTCAGCAACACTGAGATGTAAAAGAAAAAAAACTAGGCTATATTTAAAATGAATCAAGTTACGTTAGACAGCTTCAGTAAACTCAGGCGGAGTCAAAGGAAACTGTACAATTAGCACCGGAGTCCAATGGAATAATCGATAAATTTATAACAGGTTCATGGGAAATTCTTACAACGTCCACGGGCAAAACCTCAAAGACAACACAGGCATATGCAGAAACCCCCCCCCCACACACACACACCTTGTCGAGCTCCAGCTTCCTCTGTATAATGGGAGAAGTGGATCCGTTCAACCCTTCAGTTTTGCTACACTGGCTGCCGACGTCGTGAACCACCTGGAACCAGAGAGAGAAAACCTTCACAGCCTTGTGTTCTCCCCCTCAGACATGTTGTCCCCCCACTCTTGTCTGTGTCAGACAGTTACCTTGAGCCATCGCTCGGCCTGTTCTTTACTCTGAACTGCCAGGACTAGAGCTTCGCCTCCGGGCAATGAGAAGCGGAGCTCGTGTCTCTTTTTCCGACCTTCCTTCGGGACGTAGATGACGTTGCAAAGATTCAGCGGGAGCTCGGTGTGAGGGGAGCTCTCTTTGATGCTCTTATAACACTATAAGAGGGAGACAGCGAGGAGAAGATACAAAGAGAGAAGCAAAGGGCATGGGTTTCTTTCTGTAAAGGCCAAATTCAAAACTTAAACACACACCTTAAATCCCTTTTGTAGTAAAATGTAACCCCGAAACATTTAGCAGTACTGTTTTAAGTCCATCCAGAAAAAAATATCTCAGATTCTCAGATCAGCTTTTGCTTGAGTGTAGCAGTGAGATGTGTGAGTGTGTTCAAAGGTCTAATTCACTGAGTGTTTCAATAAACATCCGTTCACCTGCAGTTTATTGTCTCGAACAACGACTAGCTGCTTAGCCCACTGGCCAAAGCGCTTCTTTCGGAGCAGGAAGGCGCAGATACGGCAGTCTTTAACGGGCCCATCTGAGCTCTCCTCGGCCGCCCACCTCTGAGGCGGGTCCCGCCCCTTGGCCTCCTCATCCTCTTCCTCGTAGGACTCATAGGAGCTGCTCAGAGCGTCTGAGTCATTGTCTGAGCGACCAACAGATGATTAATTCGCAAAACATCCACAGACACATTCTGATTCACTTTTGTTTAGAGTTGTATACTTTAAGAGGCGTCATGAAGTTAGGATAAGGCAGACTCACAGGAGTTTTTGGGAGGTCCATTTATCCTTGTGATTGGGTAGTTATCGTCAGCATCTTCATAGTAGGCATCCTCCACAGAGTTCCTGGAAGCTACAGAAGAGGAATAAAAAAAAAAAAAAGGAAAAAATAAATAAATTAAAAGATATATCTCCCGTTACAGGTATTCAACAGTGTTTGTGTTTGTGCAGAACTGACTGCTTATACTGGTGGTAAAGTACTGCGGAGTGGACCCAGGATCCAGAGGTACTGCCTCTTCGTAGTAGTCGTCAGGAAGGGGGGTAGTCGGCAGAGGAGGGGGCGTGTCGGTCGGTGTCTGAAGAACCGAGGTGTGGAGGTTAAACTAGAATCGCTAGTACGAGGAGCAGAGGAGTTGGCTAAATGACTTACAGATTTATTCGGGTGAGTCTTCTCTTCATCTTTGTGCTCCTTCTGCTCCACTGGAGACGCACTGAGCATGTGCAGATCACAGTCTGGTTGGAGAACAGAGGGTTACTGTACATACACGTCATACCCGATCATGGTCGTGAGAAGATTAGGAAATAGATGATGATGAACTTTATAAACTGGTCTGAAGATGTTCTGGAGGTCTACTAACCAAAATCCTCAAAGAGAGACTCTACAAAGCTTGTGCCGTTGCCATAGAGACAGCTGTTCATGTAGACATCTGATCCATTGACTGTGGAAAAGATAAATTAGGAGTTAGAAAGATAATCAGAGTAAAGGTTAAGACTGTGGCATAGGCTGGGATCAGGATTACCGGAGAGTATTTAGACATGACGATAGGTATTAAATGACAGCTCACATAGTATCAGTAGTGAATTAACAGCATGTTAGACTAAGGGAGTGTAGACTGGAGCCTTTGTACTACAAGAACAAAGATAACTGAAGCCATAAAACACATGTGGAAGTTGGAAACCTCACAAACTTTCCGAACGAGCCAATTCCTTAAAAATTATGAAATGATGAGGCATACGCTAAACAGCGGATACGGGTTGACAACAATCCGGAGGGTGTTCTGCTCTTTGCCTTTCTTTGACCTTGTCTCATTATCCTCTTTAAACTTTACATTTCATTATCCTCTTACATCAATCCTTTTATCCCCAGCGACATCCTGTATTCTTCCAGATCAACAAGGATCTGCTGCAAAGACCCGAGTAAGATTTATTGTCACCGAAGCTGCGCTTAGTTGCATGTTTCCGACAACAATTACTGTTGTGAATTTATGACCGGGTCGTGCAGACAGTTGTGGCTCGGCTAATAATTTGGCTGCAAAAAGAACAAGTGAGAAATGCTGTATCCCGCTTCCTCTATGTAAAAAAAAAACAACTAAAAACGTAGTGACCTTGAACAAATGACTCAACTCTGACATTTCTTTGGCTGAACTGCTGCAAAACTGAACTAATGCGAAGCAGCAGAAAAAAAAAACTGAGCAAGAGAGCTCAGTCAAATTCATGTGGATGAATAAAAAACAGAAAATGAGCTACGTTATATTGACGGATCAGGCATAACATTATGACCACCTTCCTAATATTGTGTAGGTCTCGCTTATGCCTCCAAAACAGTCGTGACTCATCAGAGAATGGACATGGGCCTTCTGAGGTATGTTGTTAGTGGGGGCCTTTGGGTCCTGTGGGTTGAGGGGAGGGGCCTTTGTGGATCATCCCACAGATACTTGATCAGTTTGGGATCTAGTGAATTTTTTTTTAGTTGTTCCTAAAGTGTTTGTGTGTGTGTGTCTGTGTCAGGCTGCATCCTGCTGGGGATGGCTGCTGCCATCAAGGAGTGTTATTGTTATGGGGTGGGGGTGCCTGGTCTGGTCTCGGTAGAGGGTACTAAGTAACATCCACATGAATGCCAGGTCCAAAAGTTTCCCAGCAGAACTCACTTTTTCCTGTCAGTGGCCTTAATGTTGTGGCTGATCAGTGTAAACATCTCTAAATGTGACTTTGTGTTTTACCTGAGAGCTGCATTGAATCCAGGATGTTACGTACGGAGGCCATTTTGTCCGCAGTTGCAGGACTGACCGTCTCATGGTCCAGCATCTTCAGCAGAGAGCCAAGCTCGCTGACAAGTCGCTCCATCACCACTGAAAACCATGAAAAAACAAACAAACAAAAAATATTATTTTGCAGAATAACAGTAAAACAAAAGCTCTCTGGCATCAAGAGCCGCTAGGCCACAGTGGAAAAAGTCCACGGACACTTAACATGGTCAAAATGCTTATGCTGTTACGCCAAGTGCATCAAATACCAATCTAACACGTGCATGCAAGGCAATATGAGTGAGTACGACCAAAACTGGTTCCAGCGTGGAACTCAGCTCAGCGCCTGTCGCGACAGCTGATGGGGAAGAGATATTTAACATCCGTCCTTATCGCTCCATTCATGTTGTCGCCTCAGAGCCAGCTTTTATTTTCTTATTTTCATTGTGAGTTTTCTCTCTGTTCTTAGCCACGGCCATAGATTAAATCCTACTTTCAGCGTGGACAGTTTCCTTTAAAATGAACTGTTTTCACGTTCAACTCTGACATCCTGTCAGTGTCAACGTGCGTGCGCGTTTTGTTGACCTTGACATTGTTCCAAAAAGCCCTGACACACTCTCACGCATCCTGCCTGCTCAGAGCCCACAAAGAGAGTCGGAGGGAAAAGAAGTTGAGAAGGAGAGGGCAGGAAACTTCCTTCCCGAAAGGAAATGGAGCCACAGTAAAGGAGAAAATGTATAGTTGGACTGGAGATGGGACAGAGCATGGTTACCAAACAGCTTGTCGCGCTTGGCTAATTTATTTACTCTATACGTTCGCATAAAAGCATTTTTTTTTTTCTGTGATATCAGTTTAAACAGAGCCTTTCTCCTGATAGTGACTGTTAACCAATATCACTCTGAGTTGAAGAGCAGCCAACACCAAAATAGGTTTCATGTTAGTTTGGGTTTCAGTGGAAAGTTTTACTGTCCCATAAATGTCCCATTGGTCTTTATGTGGCTTTCTCCACTCTGCCAAGATAATGCTGTGTGGAAACTTTTAATCATTTTCTTTTTTTTCTTTTTTTCCCCCCGTGGCGTTAAACCTTCAAATTTACAGTGTCATTTCACCCCAATTACAAAACAGGAAGTTCAAGGACACTTTAGTAGGGATGCTGGAATATCAACAGGGGTCCTTTATCCTGTAAATCTTTTCTAGGAATATTTTTGAAAAACAAACCGTTTGACTCTTTGTCCTGATTTTTTTATTTCATGTGAAGAAGGAACAAAAGCAACAACTTTGCAATATTGAAGCCGATTAAACGTAGCTGCCGAAATGTGAAATACAAAGAGAAAAATACACAATCATCTGAAGAGAGCTGGAACAAGGGTTACGTTGAAATAAGATCAAAAACAGAGCTAGAGAAAAGCCCTCACTCTCCCACAAGCCTCTTCCACCGACACCCCCCACCTTCTCCTTCGCCCGGACAATACTCCATTGTCTCCACAAGGGCCAAAATTAGATGACCACAATGCTCCGCAAAGACCAGCGCAAACAATTGCATTGTCAGAGTCAGAAACTCCAGCAAAAAAACAAAACAGGAACTCGCACACAAGCACACGCACAGTGCAGGAGGGGCGTGGTGCACAGCTGCATCGCCTCGATCCACGGGCGTTCAGCGCTAGAGGATATATCTCCAGCAGCTGTGTGTGTGTGGTGTGTGTGTGTGTGTGGTGTGTGTGTGTGTGTGTGCAGCTGTGGTTTCCTGTCTTAGCTGTCGACAGAAGCTTCTCTCCACTCCTTCCTGATCTTGACTCTCTCCTCCATCCCACTGCGAGCCTCACCTCACCTCCTCTTTTCTCTTCCTCCCACTTTCCCCTTTTTTAATTCCTTCTCCATGTCCACACTCTAGACTCCAGATTTTTTGATTTTTTTTTTATCTCCCCCACAAATCATTTGAATCAGACGTTCCTCAGCTGATGGGTATTTTAAATTACAGGGTTATTGTACTTCTTTACCCGTGGCGACTCGGAGTAAAAACAAACAACAAAGATTCAAGTGTAATCAGTCGCAACAGGAAAACAAAACCAGTGGGATGATTTTAGAGTTTTAGACTGAGCCTTTGGTCTATTTTCTGTTTCCCGAAGTCTGACTTTACACAGTCAAGGCCATCAGCGCATTTGCTGTCTCCCTCTCTCCGTCTCATGGGGGACCGCAGGGTTCAGAGGCTGAGAATCAGCTGTTCTGGAGGCTTGCGGTCGCTCTCACCCACAGAGGGATCTTTGTAACCCCCCCCCCCCGTTCCACACACACGCACACACACGGCGCAAGCTTCCCTCTTCAAATCCTGTTTTTTTTCTCCCCCTCTCTCCCACAAACGGACACAGACACACACTCCCCGCTAATTTATCTCTTAGCTTACTTGTCCGACAGAGCAAACATACAGACGGTCACAAGAAGACGGAGGAATGCGATTGTGTGCGCGTTTCTTCGCATACATTTTTGTGTGCTTCCGCAGACAGACCTCCCGAGGAAGGTCAGTCATGAGACCTGGGCCATGCGACTCCCATTTGAACTGATTTAGCGTGTTTGGTTGCAGCTCAGAACAAAACAAAACTACTACTCAGTGCTGCCGCTGTTTAGCTCACCGCATAATGCTCACAGGCAGCAGGGATACGGAGAGAGGAGATACTTTTGTCCTCCTAACCTGAGGCTTTCCTTCCCAGCCATTACACACAAAACCCATCAATCATCACAAAGTCAAGGCCGACCTCCTTGACTTGCCTCTCCCATCCAAATTATGCCTCCTAGCTGCAATGTTTCCAACACGTCTTAAGCTTTTATGTCCTAAGAAAAGAAATTTTAAATCTCCAAGGTGTATGAAGCTGCTATTTTTCTCTACAGCAGGCATCCTCTTCCTGCCTCCCCCACACTCCCAGAGGTTGAGTTCCCCCCAGATCCCATGTTCTCCTCTACCACTCCTCCACTCTGTCAGATCTTTTCCTTTCAACTCCATTCCCCTGGCCTGTCTCCCCGCGTCCCCGCCGCCTCCTCCAGACACCCATCCTCCTCAGACGGAGGTCAGAGTTCAAACGATCGGCGGGCCCCGGCAGCTCCCTCTCAGACAAAAGTCTGCTTCAGAGATTCAGCATCCTGTAATTCATAACAACACGACAACAGTGGATGGTGTCACTGCTCGCCCGGGGTTAGCGCTCTGTCATGCGCTTTAAAAAAGTCCCCAACCAAGATGGTTAAAGAGAAACAGCCGGGGGAGAACAGACGAATAATTCTCTCTTTTTCACATTCTTTCTGTATCTTATCACTGTCTACAGATAGTAAATGGTGAGGAGGCACAGTAAACAGAGAAGCATTGGCTCACAATGACAATGAGTGTAATCTCAAACCCAGACTGTTGTAGTGCTGGTTTCTCCAGGTAAGCAGCCGCAGGTAAGGAGGCTTTCATCCACTGCCGGCCCTGAGTAAGCCACCACAGGGAACCAGCATTCCTTACATACAGTATGTAGCTCAACAAGGAAAATTTGTTGCTAATAATCTAATTAAAAGAACATTTTGGGATATGCTTTGTTGCCCAGTCTCTCTTTAAGCCTAGTTTACCATAAAGATAGGAAATGAGGAAGCATAAAAAACAACTTCTTGATGCTTTGCAGAACTGTCATGCGTCTTATTTTTAACCCATAAGTCAGTCATATGAGAATTAGAAGCATTAGTCAGTTTGCTCCGTGACCAGCTGTACAGTGAAACAATCATGCACACAGTATCTGAAATTACGACATCAAACACAGTTTGCTCCACTAAGCTGTCATCATTCCCTCTAATACGCAAGAGCACACACCGAAAGGTTATTATGAGATTTGGTTGTTGTTGCAGCTCTTTCAGGGAGTGATACAGTGGTGAAAAGGACAGACAACACGTGCTCCTGTGTTTTTTTCCTGTATGATAAAGAACAGCTCTCTCCACACCAGCTCAGCCTCAACCTACAGCTGAACAACATGGCCGACATGTACAGACCTGCTCTTTGTTATATTTCTGTTGCAGATTGAAGATTTAGCCTCTGTAGATTTCAAGCGCAGTGAAAGTTCTGGACTTTGTGACAGCGAAGGAAAATGAAACGAGGTGATGGGTAGCTGCAAGAATAGGAGGAAAAGGGAAAAGGAAATGTAAGGGATCCATGGCTAAGGTCAAGGCTGTGACAGCTGTTAAACAAAGAGACCATGGCAGGTCTGTGTGTAAGAGTGTTACATAAATGCAGTTTAGTAAATAAATCTTAAATATAAATTAATCAGCCTTACTGGAAAAGTGTATATGTACACATACAAGGAATTTGTTCTCTGCATTCAACCCATACGCTTGTAGGATACTTCAGCCACAGTAGAGGGGATTCATACTGGAGTCCACTTCTCTAAGTAACCACTAATCAACATTGTCTGTTCCCAAAAGTCAATTTACAGCTTATACAAATGGCTTCAAGTTGTTGCAGAAGTTGCAAAATGTTTCTTGAACTCCAATATCAATAACTCTCACATTGTTTACCCAACATGAGAATATTTTCTTCTAGAGTGCGCAGCTGTATGACGAATCTGGATATGCACAGCATAGCTGCCTGCATCTGAGTGTTTTTTCTTTTACTAGTGCATTTTGATATATTACAGCAGAAAAAGCACAGGCATAATAGGCTGCGGCTTGGAGTACTGACTAATTGTATTTTGTTTTTCCGACACATGTTTCTTTTCTTTAGAAAACCCCATCTTAGTCAGTGGGCAAGGCTTAATGACAGAAACACTTTTGTGTTTAGTTCATAACAGCTTACCAGCACCACAAACTACATCCTCCAGAATGATCATGCAGTTTAATTACTACATTTCTTACATTGTTTCAGTATAAACTAAATATTATGACAGTCGTGAAGCTAAGATTTAGTGCCTAATGTTTTGGGAATGAGTGTACAGGAATGTACAGTTACTTTTATGTACAATGATAAGTATAGGTAGAAAAGTTTGCTGTATAGTGCAAAGATGCCGCAGATGCCTAAAGTGTAAATAGACACAACTGTCAAGAATTTCTAATGTGCTGTTTTAAGAAGCATTAACGAATGCATATCCTCTAACTAATTTTCTGCTCTGGACTGGTCATTGATTTGCTTCAGATGGCCATTTGTGAACATCTCTTGCCAAATTTTCCAGTTAAACCACTTGTTCATCACCTGGCGTCACATAATGCAGCTTCCTGTTTGCAGCCCTGCAGCCTGAAGGCTTCCAAACAGAGCAGCCATTCAGCTGCTGCTGCTGCTGCTGCTGCTGCTGCTGCTTCCCCTCCAGCAGCGCTGCTTCCAACACGGCACTTCTCTGTTGGTATCGCATTGCATCACTCTACCTGAGGATACCTCCTCCATCCATTCATCCACATTCACACTCACACACACACACGCTCCTGGATGACATCACTCTCGCGTTACTCCAGCCGTCAGCCGCGGAGCAGCGCGCGATTTGGTTTGTCCCATTCACATTTGGCTTCTTGATGAAGAAACGTGAATGGGACAAACCAAACATATATACTATAAAACTATAATATTGGTGTTGTTTTAAATAATAACTGCGAGTTCTGAAAGGGAGGCTTTGTGTGATATCTTTACCATGTTAAGTTTAGGTTCACAGTGAGCTCTCCTTGGGTGTGTGCTCCTATACAGCCAACATACATTGATGTCTATAGAAGTTTTTGCTCGGTTACTGTAATAAATACGAACATGTGTAATAAATCTATACTCACCACTCTGTCGTTTGGAGTCCATGTTGCCTAATATTTTCACTTATGTCCGGCAATAATCCCTCGGTTACTTCATTTGTAAGTTATTAACACGAGAGAGACGTGTTCTCCACAGACTCGCAGCGGAGGTCTGTCGGTCTCTGTGCGGCCGAGTGAGTCACAGTGGCCGCTACAGATTTTTAGTTTGACTCGGCGGCTGCTCGTTCGTCCTCCAGGGCTCCGCTGGGTCCTAGTGCTAGTGTGTTGCTGGTAAATATCCGTGAACTCACAGATTGAGGCCACACCACTTCCACCTAAGGCTGAGTGAGGACACACTACACGATTTTATCAACGATTCCCAGTTGGGTAAAGTCTACAGTAGTCTGCACTTCCTGGGGACAGTCAACTGTTTGTGAGGGGGTTGAAGACGCAAATCTGCAAGTGTGTAACCTTACCCAATCTCAGTTGCGGTCTATCAAACATGCTTGATTTTTTTTTTAGCCGAATCTGGACGCAATCGGGTAGTGTGAACTGGATACCAACACAACTGCAAACATGTGTTGCCAACAGCCAATGAAAAAGACTGAGTAGGACACAGGAATATCAAAATAACGATGGCAAACAGCGGGATAAAGTAGTGCATACCACAACTGTCGTCCTGGTGAGAGTTTCCATGAAAGTTTGATGCGTTCAGTTGGCTTTAGTTGATTTGACAAATCAGTTAGCCTGTGATCACTCATCAGGTGCAGTTGTTAAGTGTGTGATCCCCAGTCTTTGAGTCGTCATACAAAAATCTGCTCGTCTTTGCTAGTCTTTTCAAAATCTATAAAGACTGGTAAAGTTGTGTAGTGTGTCCCCGGCTTAAAGGGGAACTACTGTTTTTTTTTACAACCTGGACCTTATTTCTGGCATAAAATATGATCGTTTACTCAACCATAAAACTTTTGTATTCCTTCGGGAGATAATTAGATCAGCGTATATCCATGTAATGGGAGTGACTGGGGCACCGAAACGCAGCCTCTAAATAACGACTTCGGATGATGTCTTCTGACCTGGATGATCAGAAGACATCATCCGGGGTCTGTAGGTCAATCTACAGACCCCGGATGATGATAACAGGCAACTCTGGACTCAAAGGGGAATAGCACTAGCGTACAATAAAGTATTGGTGAAAATGACAAGTTTCGTGGCACATAATGTGTTATTTAGATGCTGTGTTTCGGTGCCCTGATCACTCCCACTACATGGATATATACTGATCTAATCCGAAGGAATACAAATTACACAAAAGTTATATGGGTGAGTAAACAATCGTATTTTATGCCAGAAATAAGGTCCAGATTATAAAAAAAAAATACTCAGTAGTTCCCCTCTAAGAAACTGCATCTCCTGTAAACATCCAAAATGTTGTTCATTATCTTTATCTTTATTTTTTTATGTCTTTGTCTTTATTTTACTTTAACCTCTACAAATACAATAAAGACAAAGTCTGGTCACACAGGTCACAATTAGACATTGTCTCACTGTGAAGGATCATAAGACACTAAATGCACAGGACACATCTATGACTCATGGTGAGTTAAAAGAGGTGCAGGATCAAAGAGAAGCTCTGGACTGATTTGAATAAGGAGACTACAGAAGATATTTTACCAACCAAGTGACCAAAAACTACAAGCCTGGAAACGTAACAATAACCATCATTTATATTATACAGGGTTCAGGAAAAAATACACACTAATAAATCATTAAATTATTTATTTAGACGTTGCAGTGAAAGACATGAGGCTGTAACTAATAACTTAAGTAAAAAACGAGTTATTTTGTAGTTCCATACACATTTATTGTAGTAAATGTTATGTATTGTTGCAACCTGTAAACACACACACAGCCTAATACACTCACACTTTCAGTTTTATTCCACCTTTTACAAAACTCCTGCAGTCGCTTGTCCTTTGCAACAACTATCCATCTCCTTCTGTTTCTATTAAATCCAGTTCACCGCTGCTAATAAACAACTTTATATCCCTTAGTCTAACCACATTCTTTCCCTTTCCATTGCATTCCTTTCTTCCCTTATTCACTTAATCGTTCTTCTTTTTTTTTTCCAGATAAATCCATGAAAATCTGTGATTAGTCATTTGCTCTAATTACACAAACACACAAACACACACACATACACACACTCGTAACCTAGAAATTCAGTGCGGATTCTTGAGTGCAGCTGAAAGCATGAACAGACACTAACTTGGCTATCTTTAAATAAATCAAATTACATAATAAATCAAACACAAATGTCTTATTTTAAAGTGTGCAGTAGTAAACATCTCTGAGCTCAGAGCCGTGACATGGTTCATCCACATCACGTCATATCTCAAAACACACGTCAGCGAGCTGTACAGTTTGCTCAAGTCATAGAAAAAAGCCTCGACAATGATATGGCTTCAGAAAAACAAGCATCAAAATCAATTGTGTAGTTTGAAAAAAAAAAGCAGAAGAAAACATTTGGTTTTCAGTAGGTTTGCGCGTTATAAAATCACCATGTGTATATTGTTAAAGAAGGAATCACACAGTGCACTCAGTCTGACTCACTTTTGCATGAGTGCAAGTTTTCCTAAGTGTGGCGGACCCACAGTTTGGACCTTGCTAGAGCATATCAGACTGCCGATTTAACGCTTGTTGGCTGACTTCATATGTATTGCTTAAGAAGTCCTTGTTTAGACCAGCAAACCAAAAGCAGTTGACCAATAGTTCTCTACTGCCACCTCAGGAGCAGAAAAGCTCCTCTTCCACCGAGACACAGCTGGAGTCTTTTACTGATCAGACGGATCTAGTGACTTTTCTCAGAAGAGTCGGACCTGTTTCTTCAGTTCATTCTTTTTCCACTGAGCGAGACGGTCAAAGGCCGACATGGACATGCCGAATACTCTATAAAACTCTTCTGGTGAGAGGTGACGCTGCGAGGAGGGAAACGGAGAGAAGGTCAGAGCTGGACGGCGTTATGTAACGTTCACACACAGTCGGGAAAAACAATGAAAATATGACACCACAAGTTTCTGTAACTGATAACTTGCAACAGACTACAGCTGCTATACACAGGAAACACTTCCACAATTCCAGTTAATATTTACAACATCTGTACTGAGGGTTGGACGCCAGGCACTTAGTCTTGATCTTTGCTGTGTTTTCATTGCACTCCAACATCTTAATGTGTTAAGATTCCAGTAGACGTGATACGTGAAGGAGTTTATGTTTACCTCTAGTCTGGCTCGGTCTACGTCGCTGGGGAGACGCTGCTGCCCCCTGACTGACACCACTAGGGATTCATATGGGTAGATCTAAAGGGAGAGAATACACATTTGTATTCATGACACACAAACATAGAGCTGTTCTGTTTCAGTATTAACATTTATATATGATATTCCCACAAGCTCCTTTGCCCCATTTAAACTAACCAGGTACCAGAGGGGGATTTAGGTACAGGGGACGTAGGCAACTGCTCAGGGCAGTATATTGTCAAGGGGCAGCAGGGCCACTTATTATCAAAATGTGCCCCTGGCACTAAACAGGCTAGAACCACCTCTGTTTATCTAAAAGGCTCTTTTAGTTGATTTTGATGATAACAAGATTATTTATTGAAAAGAGTTCTTTGCTTTATGTTATGTTAAACACGAGACACTGAAAAATACAGATTATCCTGCTTCAATTAAAACATCTCAGCACAGATTCAGAAATTTTATTTCTGTCTCCATCTGGTGGTTAAATGAAAAAAACAACAACAACAAAAAACGGACGGAATAAAAATAAAGTCTCTGTCTTTGCTCTTGTAATTATAAGAGGCCATGTAGGAAAATGTTAGGGAAAATTAGATATTCGTGGTTAACAGAGGGAGCATTATTAAAAAAAGGTCATTAATAATAAGTCTCTTATAAAGGGCGGAACAGTGGCGAGGTGGTTAGCACAGCACAGCAGGTTCCCGGGTTCGAATCCATGGGCCGACTGGGCCTTTCTGTGTGAAGTTTGCATGTTCTCCCTGTGTCTGCGTGGGTTCTCTCCGGGTACTCCGGCTTCCTCACACCGTCCAAAGACATGCTAGTTAGGTCCACTGGTGATTCTAAATTGGCCGTAGGTGTGCATGTAACTGGTTGTCAGTCTCTCTGTGTTATCCCTGTGATAGACTGGTGACCTGTCCAGTGTGTACCCCGCCTCTCGTCCGATGACAGCTGGGATAAGTTTCAACACCCCCGCGACCCTTTACAGGACAAGCAGTTACAGAAGATGAATGAATGAATGTGTGAAAAGTCTCTTATAAAGAAGGGAAATTCTTGTGGTAGTAGTTTTTAGAAAGTGCACCTTTCAGAAAATGTCATTTTTAAAATAATTTAACTGGGATGTAAAGGAATGCAAAAAAAACACACACACACTTTTGTATTCCTGGATGGTCTTCATGTATGTGATGTGACTCAGATATATTTTGTAGACTCCAGACCAGACTCAGCTTGCTTACCGGTAATTGATGCAGACAGAGAATATATCACACCTGTCAGTGAAACAGCTTTCAAAGCAACTGTCCAATCACTCCTCCAGTTTGGACTCCTTCAAAATAAATCTGAGACTCTGCACTTTAAGTCCATGTTCATTGAATATGTTTTGATAAACAGGCGTAAAAATGCATTTACACATATGGATCTAACTGTATATTTGGTATGTGGCGGCAAAATGGTGCAAATATAATTGATTATTATTTATTTATTTCATATTTATCTTCAGAGAGATGAAGTGGATGGCTCTCTCACACACTACAATAAATCTGTAGCCGGATTCACAAAATCTCACAGAGTGAGGCGGGTGTTACTGAGTGAGATTGATTCACTATTCACTACGAACAGGCCTTCTTATCTATTATCCATTGATCCAGACCTTTCACTCTTGGCTCAGTAACAGTTCTCTTGCTTTGGCAGCTGCATCTTACCTTGTATTCTGAAAGAAAAGGAGAAGGAAACCTGGTGACTAACTGTTGCATTCGCTCAGAATAACATGTATCAAGAAGGAGGAGCGTCAGGAGAAAACTAGAAGCGCAAGAGATAAGAAGATTTAAGCTCCACAACAGGCTTACCTCTGATCTGCCAGTTAACTGCATTGCTGCTGTCATACTGGTAATAATCTGCAGCTGCAGTCCCGGCCTGTCAGAACACATCAAGAGCAATTTACATGGATGTAAGCATATATAAATACCGATCAGGCATAACATTATGACCTAATATTGTGTGGGTCTCCCTTGTGCCTCCAAAACAGTTGTGACTCATCAGAGAATAGACATGGGCCTTCTGAGGGTGTCCTGTGGTGTCTGGTAACAGATTGTTGTTAGTGGGGGACCTTTGGGTCCTGTGGGTTGAGGGGAGGGGCCTCTGTGGATCGTCCCACAGACACTTGATCAGTTTTTGTGATCGAGTGCATTTGGAGGCCAGGTCAACACCTTGTGCCGTTCTTCATGTTGTTTTAGTTGTTTCTAAACCATTTTTTGTGTGTGTGTCTGCATCAGGCTGCATCCTGATGGGGATGGCTGCTGCCATCAAGGAGTGTCATTGCTTTGGGCTGTGGGTGCCTGGTCTAGGTGGGTGGTACATGTCTAAGTAACATCCACATGAATGCCAGGTCCAGAAGTTTCCCAGGAGAATACTTCTCCTTTTAATGGTTTTAATGTTATGGCTGATCGGTGTACAGTATGTGCTGACCTACTTGGACTTTGTTCCTATTTCCTGTTTAATATTGTTCTCTATTGTGTACTTCATCTTTATGAAGTAAGGCAGCCATATTTTCTTCTGCCCAGTAATCTATAACACTAATATCATGACAAGATCTTGCCGCTTGTCTCTCTTGGCCTCAGGAAGTAAACTGATACAAATAGGTTTTAGGTCGAGTAGTAAATGAAGGACTTTGTCATATATTACAGTTTAGCGAATGTCTTATCCAGCTGTGTGTATCTCTCTGCTTTGTTTTCATCACTTTAGAGGACTTTATACTGACTCTTTACCTGGGGACTGAATGTGACCATTAAGTATAACTTGCTAAGCCTAACCCTGACTTAAATCTAACCTCAAACCACATCTTCAGCCTAACATTTAATGATCTACATATTTGTCTCTAAAAGGGAGGCAGGTCCTCACAAAACGCACACACACACGAGAAAACCACGATTGCTCACCCTGTTGAGCCCGTTCCTGCCGTAGCCTGGCAACGAGGAGGATTTGGCAACGTACGAGTCTGGAACAACAAACATAAACACGCAGCGGTCAACAAACACAAAGAACTGTGCAAAGTAACAAAGACAAAGTCACACTACCTCTATTGTTCACGGTGCTTTGGTGGCTTTATTTATATATTTGTGCGTCCAGATGACTACATATAGTGTACAGCATTGCAAGTAATAAAATAAACTCCAAAGAAATGATTCAAAACAGGGCGGCACAGTGGCGAGGTGGTTAGCACTGATCCCGGGTTCAAATCCATGGGCCGACTGGGCCTTTCTGTGTGGAGTTTGCATGTTGTCCCTGTGTCTGTGTGGGTTCTCTCCAGGTACTCCAGCTTCCTCCCACCGTCCAAAGACATGCTCGTTAGGTTAACTGGTGATTCTAAATTGGCCGTAGGTGTGAGTGTGAGTGTGAGTGGTTGTCTGTCTCTCTGTGTTATCCCTGTGATAGTCTGGCGACCTGTCCAGGGTGTACCCCTCCTCTCGCACCATGACAGCTGGGATAGG
>JASGAT010387030.1:0-19257 GCA_030220025.1 Chelon auratus
CCTGCTCCCTGCCCCAGGCCCCGGTGCTGAAACACCGCTATCTCTGCACCAGCATTCCTCGGATACCGACATAAGCTGAGCTGACACACATCACCTGGATGCAGTCAGGATTATGTGATAGTAGGTAGGTAAGTAGGTAGCTGTACACATGCGGAGCACATTTAGTCAGTCCAGGCATGTGGAGTCTGACCAACTTTTTATGACACTAAACTGAAGGTTGATAATGCCCAACACACCTTGCCCTCAGGTTAGAGAATGCGTGTTAAGCACGCAGTCAGTCAGACAGTCACGCTAATACGTTTTAATGTTTTAATTAATCCTTAAAGGCCGATTAAGCCCACATTCACTGACATTTTCACACTTTTCTGGTACCTGTGATTTCTTAGCAGCGTATTGATATGAGTGTGTTGTGCGGCCAGGTGTGCTTATCCGTTATCTCGCCGTGCCGTGCCGTGCGTCAGAGTGTAGGACCGCCGGGACTATCTCCTTTAATGAGAACCACATGCTCGGTTTACCACAGACTATGTGCCTCTACTTGACAGCCTCCATTTATACACTTTAAAGACAGTGTCTCTGTGGGATTAAGAGTCTTCTACTTAGAAAGAAGTCAAACCTTGATTAATCAAGCTGCTTTAAAGATGACATTAGGGTGGTTTTACCTGACATTAGGCTCAGCTGTTCAGAGTGCAGACCTGCAGATTAATTGTGACCAAACATGACCAAAGAATGTGTTAAACCCACGTTGATAGCGAGGTAAATATGGGGTATGCGTGCTTTTGTATTTAAAACATGTATGCGTAGTATATTAAAACGCCTCTAAATGTTCTATTTATAATTAATCAGTTGTAGGAATTAATATTAAAGCACCGCAGTTATAATGCAAGCAGCTGCTAAATGCGAATATTGCAACGTACCATAAACAATGACATTAGCTAGTTTCAGGGTGTGCTTACTCCAGCTCTAACCTTAACTTACAGAATTTAAAGGGTAACCAGATATTCTGTAAAGTTAGATAAAACATGTAACTGGATTATTTAGTAAATACCTGTCCAGGGTGTACCCCGCCACTCGCCCAGTGACAGCTGGGATAGACAGCAGATTAGATTTAGCTGTTTAGACTGAATTGAAGACATCTAGTTGGGCTTTAGGAACCTGTATATTTGCACCTTCTATAGACTGAAACAATTGAATGTCAAAATATGAAGGAGATTAGTCAATAATGAAAGCAGAAATAATATGCATCATCAGACCCTAATCGACGTGTACACTTTAGTCAGATATATGTATTTATGACAGATGTATGTTTATCTTCCTGTTCTCTTCTCTCTTTTCTGTCTCTACCCGGCTGGCCTTAGGCAGGTGGCTCCCTCCATATGAGCTTAAGGTTCAGCTCAAGGTTTCTTCCTGCCGTTAAAAGAGAGTTTTTCCTTGCCACAGCCACCTTCAGGCTTGCTCTGGGGGTTTCGGGGCGGGTTTCAGACCAGATGTTGTAAAGCGTCTTGAGGCGATTTGTATTATTATTGACGCTATATAAATAAAATTGAATGTCTTGTAGTTTACATTTACAGTGAATGTAGTTAAACAGAGGATCTGGCAGGACATACTGGGTATACATAATCAACAGATTTCATATGTTGAGTTCCAGTGGAAAAAGTTCATCTGTGTACTGCATTAGTCTATCGTAGTTGATGACATACTGCATTGCTTTATTATTTTGGTGGTAGGGACAGAAGTCTTAGATGCAGATATATATCAAAACCAAAATTATTGTCTGTAATAAGTTAAAAAAAAACACATTTTTCTCACTTAGCCCTCGTTACGTTCAGTTATGCCAGTGGATTCGGTTTCTACATGCTGAGAATGTCAAATATCTACGCCTGAAACTTCTGCAGCCATCCGAAAAAAAAACAAAAAAACAAAACAAAGGATGCAAATACATTAATGCATTTTTGGCTGTGATCATCTGACCGTTACCCTCGTATCTTTACAGATAAAACTCTGTGACCTTTCACTTCCCCTTATGGAATCTATTTCTTCAAGAGTAAGGTTAATGCAGGGTAACTGCAGCTTTATCTTTTATAGAAAGGTATGTGGGTGTTTTAACACCAGGGACAGACAATAAAGTATATCTTTTTATCATTTAGATGACTTTAAATGCTGGAATGGGTCTGGCTTTGCAACGACCTGGACTTCAGGATTAACAGCTTAGAAACCAGCGCTGGCCTTCAGTCATTCAGTCCTTGACCTCTCACTTTGAGGAAGTGTAGCCTACATGTAAATATCCCAAAGTCCCAAGTCCCAAGGTGTGTTGTTTAATCTGTTAGTCATTAAAAAAAAAGCTATTTTCTTTGTTGATAAAGTACGACGTGAAATCATGTTATTTAATGTTCATGAAGGATTTTCATTTATGTCGTCTTTTCAGCCTTTTTACTGTACAGATGACTGATCGTTGGCTTCAACCATTCAAACTCTGACACAGACTTGTCTATCTCCTCGTATCTAGTTAATTATTAGCTAGACACGAGGGGACTACCTGGAGAAAGCGGCCCTCCTTCTCAAACACACGCCGCCTGCCAGCTCACCTGCGCTTGTCCTGACAGCTGTCCTGACTGGTAATGTTGTCCTCATTCAGGGGGCGGAGCTGCGAGCAGGAGGCCGACAGGCGGTGCTTCTTGTCGGCGCGCTGGAGGCGGGGAAGAACGCTCTGACGAAACAGATCCTTCGGCTTCTCCTGAAGGAAACGGTAGAGACCCAAATAGTGTTGCTAAACCAGCTGTTTTGTGACGCTGCTGTATGTTGCACGAGCTTTGCTGCCTCACCTGGTCCATGGACGACCCCAAAGAGTACTTTCGGCTCACTCTGCGCTTCACGACCTGCACACCTGAGATGACAAGTGGACATTTTAGAGGAACAGTTTGACCTTTTGGAATATACATAGAGAAAAAGAATATTTGTACATCCCTGACTTAAACTGCCCCTTTAGCTGACCTGCATGGAGACATAACAGTGCAGTGCCACACAATGATTAACCGTTCTTTCTGTATTTTTACAGCTTTCGGGTTACATATAACAGGAACAGGCCAGTAAAAACGAAACAAAAAAAACAAACAAACATTTGACTTGATAAACCAGCTTGTCGTGCTGAGCATAAATGATCTCAACGGGTACTGCTTTCGGCAACATGAAACTACGATTCTGCTGAAGATTAAACTTTATCTTTAACACTTGTTGCATATCTGAGATACGCTTGATTTGCTTGAGCACATGAAAGGCGTGAGGCGTGAACACGTACACCAAACCAGCAATGCTAAATGCCTGCTGCCGCAAAGAAAAAAAGAATAATAGAAGCGAGTGGCCTTTGCTTACACTTTGAATGTGTGTCTTTGCATTCGTGTGACCCAGTATGTGTGTAATGTGTGCACTAGGACTGCAACAAGGACATTATTCCATTATTATTATGGCCTGGCATTGAACTTAAATACTTTGTGCATCCTAGTGCTTATCGATGGCCTTGGTTGTCTGGTCGGAGTTAAAAGCATTAACCCCCTCCCTGTCTGCCCATTCTTTGTGTAATGCTGATTATTTCACCAGACGAGTCAGGTGAAGATTTGTGAGATTACAGGTCCACGGTTGTTCGGATCAGTAAACATCCTGTTAGGAACTACTGACAGTTATTTTATGCCCAGCTGTTCTTTACATGGATGTCAAGAACCGTCTACTGCCATGCTAACTACATAGCTACACTGGTTCTGTTAGTGTTTCCTTAGCTAGCAGACTAAACTTTAGCTAGCAGAGAGGCTAGTCTGCTAGCTGTTCTCTGTTGACCAGGCTGGCGTTTTGAGAAGTCGCCACCAGACGGGGTTTCTTCCATTTAGGAGTGATGGCAAACCGGACATTATTGCAGAATAACTCTGGTGAGAGATTCTTCTTAACTGTTTACATGGACGCTAAGTAATAGCATTCATTCATTTTCTGTAACGCTTGTCCTCTGGAGCCTATCCCAGCTGTCATTGGCCGAGAGGGCAACCTATCACAGACAACCATTCACACTCACACCTATGGCCAATTTAGAATCACCAATTAACCTAGCGAGCATGTCTTTGGACGGTGGGAGGAAGCAGGAGTACCCAGAGAGAACCTTCTTGCTGTGAGGCATCAGTGCTAACTACCACCACACCAGACCTAGACCTAGATTTGTCTGTGTTTTCATCCACCAAACCATTAATCTGAATATATTCGACATATGCAAAGTGGTACATCCTGCTGTGAAAGCAGTGGGAGACGCCGATTCTCCAACTTTCTCCCGACGCTGAAATAATTCAACTGGAGAAGGAGATGAACGAGTTGGACCCACGTTTCCAGCACGCGCCACAATAATTGATTCCAGCTTCATTCATCTTTTCAAACACGTGTTTGGACTAGTTTTACTACCACCGTGTTTTGTGTGGTTTCTATACATGATAATTCCTTTTGACTGAGCCAGTCTGCTCTGGCTGAGGTGGTTACATGAAACATTTTTGTTCTGGCTCGGCTTTTATTCAGATCAACAACTGACTGGCTTTCTGGCTTTTAAAGTAGTTGTGTTCAAGCCCATGGCAGACACTGATAGGCCGGTGGTTTATTATGGTGATGTTTTGATATCGGTCGCCAGATGGTTCTCTGTCATAAACCATCTGGTTTGTCGGGTTACTTAATAATACCCGTGAACTTAGGAGCTAACAATGAGCAACATATGAGCATGAATGGAATTTTTGTTTTGTGTCCTCGAGACCAGACAGCCCGTTTTAAAGCTGTTATCCTATAATATGATGTTGCACAGTGCTCAGTATTCACTGCAACAATTTTTCTGTATGTATTGACACTCAGTAGCTAAAAGCTAACCTGGCCCCCTGGATTTCTGGAGCCCATTTGTTTGGTGTGGTCATGCCTTAAATCTAAAGCTGCACATTTCCACTTTATAAACATAATATCAGAAGATTCACAAAGTGCAGTCCTTGTGTGCTACAACGTGTGTCACCAGAGTGCGGGTCCAGCGTCTGGCGATGCCGTGAGAGCTGTTTGAGGATGGTTTCCCTGTGTGCTGCATCCTCTATCCCTGCGTCCTTCAGCTCTCCATCTGTTACACTCAGCAAACCCTGGAACAAAATCAGGACAAGTTTGAGTAAGTGAAAGAGAAGATTGTGAGAACACGCACTGATGCATTTTTTGAACATTTCCATACCTCCAGACCGTAGTATTCGCTCTCTAGCGTCTTGATGTACTGGGGCAGGCCGATCTGCCTCAGCCACCAGGCGATAGAGCGATTATTCATGTCTGAACAGCAGAAGAGAGGAAAGATAGTGATTACATACCAGCACATATTCTAACACACACACATGCTTGTACATGTTTCTGTGCATGAGAGTTTATGAGAAAAGACAAATGAAGGATCAGTCGGACACAGCTGACTTTAGAGAGGAACTAGTCTGCTTTCGTTTGCCTTGCGGTAACTAGAGTATGTAACACCTACCTGTTTACAGGGTCCACCGTGGCACTCTGGGATCTTTCTCCCCCCTCTCTCTCTCTGTCTCCTTTAAACACCTCTATTTCATTCTGCTTCCTTTTGCTTCCACTCTGTCTTCCTTCCTCCCCTTGCAGCTTCTTTCCAATAAGCTACCTCTGTCATCAAGTCTGCATTCTCACCTTCTGTTTGTGGTAATAGTGGAAGCCCGCTCCCCCTCAAACCTGCAGGGTCACTCGGAGAGCCAATCAGAGAGTGCAGTGGGCTCACAATACCCCACACAAAACGGCAAATCACAGGGCAGGAATTAGCATGAGCTCTCGGGGGGCGGGCGGAGAGCGCAGGTAGAGACATGTCATCAGAGAGAGAGAGAGAGTTCAGAAAAACAGTACAGAGGGAGGGTATTCAAATGTTGGGCAGCTGTCAGCATGCCATGTTAGAGATAGGTATGCATGCACCGTGGTGAGTCCCTGCAATCTGTGTTGAGGTACAGCGTCTACAGGAAAAACGCTGACGTGTGCAAGAGTGACACCTAGCGTTGAAACAAACAAAAAAAATAAAAATAGTGCCACAGAGGACCTGCCAGATTTCACAACTAAAGGTCAGTTTAGTCATTTTGAGGTCAACCCGTGATAAGCTGCATTATGTGTGGCTCTGTGGGAATATTCGTGACAGAATGTCTCGTTATGACTGTCACAAAGTGGGGGCATTGAGATTTTGACTCATCGGTAACACAGGATTCTTCGCACTTAGGCAATTTTTTGGAACTGTTCGATGCAGTGGGCGAACTTACAGTCAGGTTTTAGCCTTTCAATTTGCTTTCTCTCACGTCTCAGAAACTTCAACGGACGAGCAAAACGAGACGTCCTTAGCGTGCCCCTTGAAGACGTGATCCACAATATTTGAGGAAAATGTATGTGCAGCTTTAAGTGCATTTTTTTTCTCCCTAGAGCATGCATTTTATATAAGCTATGTGGCGAAATATTCACAGCGCATCCTTTATGTCACTAATGGCTTATAACCTACTTTAACTCTCTCTGTGAGGAATATCTACATCAGAGGATTTTTATGACCGTGAAAAAACTGTTCAGTTAGCCTTATACATCCCTCAAAGAAAATATGAGACATTACAGAATGTGGTGGTGCAATAAAAAAATATCTGGAACATCCAGTGCACAGGGGAAGAAAAACGACCTTGTGAGATCACAGTGTGTCTGCCGTCTCATCATGATTTATATTTGTTGTGTACCGCTCCGTTCTACCAGTTTTATGCAGCTGATGGCTGATGCTACTGAATATTTAATAGACGTTGCTGTATGTTTTAGTTGCTATTGTGACCTAGCCAGACTTATACTCTTATCAGAATGTGAGTCGGGTAACTCACGATTTGGATTTCAGTATGGGACGTGCAGACACAGGACAAAAAACACCTGTGCGTGCAGTTGTATATTCCTAAAACCAATCAGAGCTTTTTTTTGTTGTTAACAAATTCAACTCAACGGCACTCGGACGACATTTCAATTTAATTCAATTCAATTTTATTTATATAGCGTCAATAACAATACAAATTGTCTCAAGACGCTTTACAAAACCCGGCCTGAAACCCCCAGAGCAAGCCTGAAGGTGACTGTGGCAAGAAAAAACTCCCTTTTAACAGGAAGAAACCTTGAGCAGAACCCAGCTGATATGGAGGGACCCATCTATCTGCCTAAGGCCAGCTGGGTAGAGACGGAAGAAAGAGAGAAGAGAACAGCAAGATTTATGACTATGTCGCTGTTACTCTTCAGTCCATCACTGCATGAATGATTTAATTGCCGTATTAGATCCCAACAGAGCGACTCCACGCCTTACTCCACAACTTGCCTCTGCAACAAGTTTGTAGATGGAGGAAGTTGAACTGGCTTCCAGAAAACTGTAACCTAATAATTGACCTTTTGTTTTTTGTTTTTTATACATGTATTGTGTAACACTTCCTGTCACCCAAGTGCAAGTTCAAAAAACTCGGCAGACACATACGTCTTAAATTAATTAAATTAAGTTTTCGGAGTGCCTGAAACGTTGTTCCTGGAGAGAAATTTTATTTTTTGGGACCACAATTGAAGCTTCCTTCTGATCGACCGTGTAGAGGAGGCAGAGGAAGTCTCAAAACAATCAAACTGAGGGTTAAGAATGACTGAATAAACGGTTTTATCCTTTATCCTATCCTATCCTAATTAACAAGAAAACTAAGGACAAATATCCAGTTTAGGACGGTGCATAGTATTTTGAACATTTTGCGTGTTAAATCTGTAAAGTTGCTAGTTTCAGATAATTTAATTTCACTAATTTCATGTTGTAATAAGGTTCATCATTTCTTTCTTAACAGGCTCAATTTACAAGAAAAAAATACATGGCTGCCCTTAAATAATGTGCATGTCCTGAAGGAGAAACTTAATTGTCCGTATGTTGTTTTACGCATTGATCCTTCCTTTTTAACCCGTCCATTAATACACACTCTCAGAGATTAGGGGAGAGCCGATGCAGCTCCCCTGGAGAGGTTACGTCTGAGTGAGTGTGATCGACAGGGGGGGGTTCTCTGCTGCGAACCCACCGACACCATCGTAATATCACTGCTGGGTGCTGTCAGGGTGTGTGAGCAGCTGTTACATTATTCATTATGCGGCTGTTTTGTTATTATTATTATTTTTTTTTTTTATCCGTGACAATATGTCTCACTGCTCTTCCGCTCCAGGACAGACATCACAAATTAAATATGAGCCGTTCAACCGTAGAATATTTTAATTCGATATTTCTCCTTTTGTGTGGAGTCTGCAATGTCTCCCCGTGTCCCTGTTCTCAGGCTTCCTCCCACCGTCCAAAGACATGCTTGTGATTCTAAATTGGCCGTAGGTGTGAGTGTGAATGGTTGTCTGTCTCTCTGTGTTAGCCCTACGATAGACTGGTGTCCCGCCTCTCGTCCACTGACAGCTGGGATAGGCTCCGTCCCCCTCACTACCCTTCACAGGACAAGCGCTTACAGAAAATGAATGAATGAATGAATGGATTTTCCCTTTAAGACACTGTAACACGTTTATCTGTGCGCGCATTAGACGCATAAACTCGATGCCTCTAAATTTCTCGCTTTACTCACATCACACCTCTTAATTATGTGCAGACCGCCTCCCACAAACAATGTTGTCCGTGCTATACAGTCACACAATCGTGCAAACTTCTGTCTGGTGTTTTCTACACATATGCGCAGCATTTCACATACACAGGTCACACTCTTTTTATCAGCTTGTGCCACTCATAGCAGCAGTAGCAGCAGCAGCAGCAGCAGCAGCAGCAACAGGTTTGTGTGTATGCATGTGTGTGTGTCTGTGTGTGTGTATGTATGCATGAGGGTGCGTCAGAGGAAAAAGGAAGTTGCGGGATGAAGTTAAAAGACTTCGACACAGTGCAACTCTGCAGAACACCCACTACGGAAGAAAGGCAGAACAAGAGCGCCGAAGTCTGAATATGAGATAATGAAAGCAAGACAGGGAGGTGAAAATCGAGAGAGAACACATAGACCTGCCGGGAGAATCTAGAGGAGGTAAGAGCTGATTGGATTTATGTGCAGGTTTGTTTTTTTTTTAATAAAAATAAATGGTTAGGTAGTTTCTTTCAAGAAGACTGCTTCAGTATTTGACTGAAAGAAGGGAGTGAGAGTTTCGGCTCAGTGTTCGTCGTAGGCTAATTTATCAGCTACTAATCTGATCTTGTACTGACTGAATAATACTCAGAGATTTCTTCTGTGTCACAGATTGTAAGAGGAGAGCTCCAGCTGTGACGGGAGTGCGTACTCCAGCTCTTTATTTATCTGTCAGAAAACAAAGATGGAGTTGTGGCGGCAGTGTGCGATTTGGCTGATCGATTGCAGAGTCCTTCCTGAGAACCACCGGGTCACATGGGAGGGGGCACAGGTGAATCAGCTGAGTCACTGAACCATAACCCAAACACCTTGCACATCATGGACGCCCGCCGCGTCTCCGTTGCCCGGTCTAATTTGGTGTGCTGTGCCCCGTTTTTCCAGGTGTGCGACCTGGCTCAGGCCCTCAGAGATGGCGTGCTGCTCTGCCAGTTGCTCAACAACCTGCTGCCTCAGGCTGTCAACCTGAGGGAGATCAACCTGCGCCCACAGATGTCCCAGGTAAGACACAGCACAGGCACAAACCTTTTCCTGCTCCATTTCCATAGGCCATTTCCATAGCGACCAGCATGCATCACTGCACCCCAGATGTTGTCTGATAGGAAAATACTGTAATCTATATCTGTCCTCATCCGTGAGTACAGTATGTAAAGAGAGAAGCAGGGAAACAATAGGTGGTAGCAGCTACTATCATGTCCCGTCCCGGTTTAGAAGGACTTGTTTGCATCTGGTAAATTAACTTGTTGCTGAGAGTCAGAGAAGACCGCTACCACTCCCATGTTTGTGAGCTGTAGATAAAACCACAGCTGACAGCGGGTTAGCTTAGCATAGAGGCAAGAAATGGGAAACTGCGAACCTTAAAAAAGACACTTCTTACTGCCAGTCTGAAACAGATCGTACAGATCAAACATATCACACACACCATGCTGACTTGTTAACTTGTGAGATTCAAGGTGTTGGTAGGTGTTTTTGTGCAGAACTAGTCACACGTTATGCTAAGCTAAGTGTGAGAACTGGCTCCCACGCATTCACTGCACTAATGTGAGAGTGGCATTAATCTTCTCATCTAACTCTCAAAGGCCTCTGTCCACATCTCATCAAGTTCACCGAAGCTTTTTGGACGGCACGCTAGCTAAAACAAGAAGGCGAGGACCGTGTCCGCGGTGTTAAACTGGACGAAATAACGAGATAAAGACGTCCGACAGGCGACGGAGCGAGAGACTGTTGACGAAGAGCGAGACTGGCCGTCAGGTGTTCGGCCTAAAACCTCTCAAGGGAGGTCCTTGTGTCATATCTGATAGGACTCACCGCCATGCCTGTAACGCGCATGTGTGTGTGCAGAAGTTAACGTGCTTTGACGTGTGCACGTGAAACTCTGGGAAATCCTATGAGGTCGAGACTGGTTAAGAAACATCCGGTGATTAACAGAAGACACTCTGTCCACTCTGACTTGTACACACACACACACACACACACTCACCAGTTATTTCACATTACACAACTGCAGGATCTTCCCTGCGTTCTTAAGTTAGGGATTTCTACACTGAGAGTTAACTGCTGCTGCCGGGACAGTTTTATGTGTGATGTGATGTGTGCAGCAGAACTTAACATTTCCCCTTTTTCAAATTAGAGTTCCGCATTTCCCTCTGCTGAACAGACAGAGACACACACAGAGAGAGACAAAGAGAGAGAGAGAGAGAACAGCTGGCTCAGGAAGCTATGTTCAGCGGCTCATGTCTGACCACCATGTCAGTCACTACATGCTCTGTGTGGTTTCTCTTGCAGTTATATTTTAGCAGTAAAATTCCGCGCGTCGAGCTGCTTCGCTCGGTGTCAAGACCTTGCTGTATTTCAGTTCATCGCCTCTGGTGTCCATGTGGTCTGTGCAAGACGATTAGCATTTACTGTCAATGCTAATGTGTCAGCTATGGGTTTTTTTCTAATTTATTTTAGTGCACATGGAGTCTAATATACACATGAGAAAATCTTGCTTATTATCCCTCAGCTGTGCCTACATTTAAGATACTTAATAATACTTTAATGACAATTTTTGAACTTGTTGTTTTGTCTCATTCATTGTCCTTTTAAGTCCTTTTGTTTAAACTGTAGAGGGACATGGTTTGACCCTCCATTTGGATAAATCTGGTAAATTCACAACATCATTTAAATAGAGATAGGGAGGTTTTCAAAGCCTTCACATTAGCGACCGTGCGCAACAAGTCAAATTCAAGTGTAAAGCAGCACACACAACCAACACAAACACAAAGTTAACGCGTCAGAGGTTTTAGTTTAAAGCCTGTGATCAGTTTTGTTTCATTGACGTTCAAAAATATGAGATTAACAGCAAAACCTCACAAGGAACACATCAACAGGACAGCGGCTGACGGATTATTGGATTGTCAGCATTGCTGTAATCATCTGTTCATTGATTAATAGTCCAGTAGTTTTTTCTCTGTAACGGTAATAAGAAGTAAGAAAGAAGTCACAAGCATGGTGAATTTTATTACATGCTGACCTGCAGTGACAATAGAGGGATGGGTTCATTCATTCATTCAACAAAGGACAGAGTGTGTTGTCCTCCGTGGAGATTGCCTTTGAGGCAAATGTGCGATCGGACAGATAACAAACTAGACTGAGTCCTCAGTGATGTTTCTGTTTCTGTTTATTTTCAGTTCCTGTGCCTGAAGAACATCAGGACGTTCCTGACCTCTTGCCAAGAGAGGTTTCATTTGAAAAAGAGCGAGCTGTTTGAAGCCTTTGACCTCTTTGACGTGCGAGACTTTGGAAAGGTATCACCCTCCACCACATCTATATATCGGCCTGTAACTGTGTCACGTGTCGTGACATGTCAGTTTTTATTTTTGACTTCAGTAAGGTCAACGTTTCATGTGGCCAACTTTTGCATTTAAAACAGCATCAGGTTTTTAACGTACTTGTCAGGTATCTTGTTGAGGACATTTAAGAACTTGCCACAGTTCTTTTGTCGCGTAATCTCACACTGACTCCGTGATATGGAGTTCAGGGTCAGGTTTGCTGCAGGACACGTTTCTCTCGCTGCTGACAATTGTTCATTTTTGCATGGCTGCATATTTGGTGTGGTTGTCACGCTCTGTGAACGAATATGGGATTGATTTGATTTCTGCCCGATGACTGCATGACGAATAATAAACACGGCCCTCAAAGTTTCGTTATCATGAACCATTATGACCTGCAACTAGCAAAACACACTGTGCCCTCACACCACAGTCATTACGGCAGACGCAGGAACAGTCCCGACTTCTTATTGCAACTTGCAGACACCCACAAAGCCCTAACAGGAAGTAGCTTGGTGATCTTATACTTCAGCTGCAGCTGAGTGAATGCACGATTTCGGTATTTCGCAGTTCTCTTTCACTTTCTGCTCGGTGCAGCAATTTAATGTGAAGTCTGTTCGGGGCGTGGGGTGGGTGG
Source organism: Chelon auratus (assembly GCA_030220025.1). Taxonomy (NCBI): domain Eukaryota; kingdom Metazoa; phylum Chordata; class Actinopteri; order Mugiliformes; family Mugilidae; genus Chelon; species Chelon auratus. The sequence continues at coordinate 12,621 of JASGAT010387030.1, forward strand.
GTGGCTTGGTTTGATGGAGGGGGGGTCAGAATCAGCATTTGTTTGATTTTCATGTGCAGAGGATGTGGAAGCAGCGTCTTCAAGAGCAAAATGAGTCAGCGAGCGATAGGTGGAGCCTTAGCTGTGGGGTGTTTTTACAGTACTTGTTCTTTTTTATTAGATTTACAGTGCCTTACTGTTACTGTCGCTTCTCCTTTCACTTTGAAGCTTCCAGTCAGTCGTGCAGAACAATGAAATGCTGTGAGCGCACAGTACAGTTAAAAGCAGTGGTATGCTGGTCGCTTGCTTTAGCTGATGTAGAAATAACACATAAAGTAAAAGAGTACAAGTCGTGCCACTAGATTTTATTGAAACGACATATTGTTATGGGTGGCACGGTGGCGTGGTGGTTAGTGCTGATACCTCACAGCTAGAAGAAGGTTCTGGGTTCGATTCCATCGCTCCAAAGTTTAAAGGGGAACTACAGTTTTTTACACCCTGGACCTTATTTCTGGGATAAAATACGATCGTTTACTCACCCATATAACTTTCGTGTCATTTTTTGTCATTTGGACGATATTTAGATCTGTGTATATTCATATAGTGGGAGTGACTGGGGCACCGAAACGCAGCCTCAAAATAACGCATTATCTGCCCCTAAACACGTTCATTTCACCAATATAGTGAAAGTGACTGGGGCACCGAAATGGAGACTCAACAGGGACTAGCACTAGTGTATCATAACAAAATATTGGTGAAATGAATGAGTTTTGTGGCAGATAATGCGTTATTTAGAGGCTGCGTTTTGGTGCCCCAGTCACTCCCACAAAACTCGTTAATTTCACCAATATTTTGTTATGATACACTAGTGCTAGTCCCTGTGGAGTCTCCATTTCGGTGCCCCAGTCACTTCCACTATATTGGTGAAATGAACGTGTTTAGTGGCAGATAATGCGTTATTTAGAGGCTGCGTCTCGGTGCCCCAGTCACTCCCACTCTATTGATATACTGTATGTGGGTGTAAATATCTTCCGAATGACAAAAAATAATACTGAAGTTATATGGGTGAGTAAACGCTCGTATTGTATGCCAGAAATAAGCTCCAGGTTGTGAAAAAACAGTAGTTCCCCTTTAACTGGTGATTCTAAATTGGCCGTAGGGGTGAATGTCTCTGTCATAGATTGGCGACCTATCTAGGGTGTACCCCAACTCTCGCCCAATGACTGCGTCCGTCCAGAGGACAAGCGGCTACAGAAAACTAATAAATGAATATATAGTTATATATACCTTTACTAAGTTGTTAATACAGATGCACTAATGAGGTTGAGTTGATTTTCACTACTTTGTGTAGTAGTTTGTATATATTTTTTATTTAGTAGTTCAAACAGCAACAAGAAAGTTCTCCAGTATAATTCTTTTCTGGCAGAAAGAGATTTAAATGAGAAAATCAACACCGTTCTCATATGTGTCCGTTAAACGTGGAGCTGCAGCCAGCTGCTGGTTCGCTTAACTCAGCGTGAAAACCAGAAGATTTAATTTCTTTGCAGAAGTCGTAGAAGTGTTTTTCCCTGAAAGAAATTCTCGTGTATAAGATAACAGTAGGATGTAAATGNTTCATTTAAATATTTTTTTTTTTTTTTTTTTTTTGTTCTAAGAACTTCTCCTACAGACTTTCACTTCTTGTTACATCTGCCCTCCTTTTTCTGTCTCGGATGAAAGCAGAAATCAGACTGAAAACATTCGGCACGGCTAGCAGCAGTACTGAGAAATAGGCCTCACATGGGCATTTTATATCACCACTAAGCGTCTTTTTTTTTTTTTTTAAGTGAACCACAATTTAGTGGCTGAGAGGCAACTCATAGAAAAGTTTCAGCTAGACCACGGGTTGTTTTAGAACAGGACAACCATGGTGACAGGCCATAAAATTCATAAGAATTCAACATGTATGACAACGCTGAGGTCGTAGTTACACTGTGGCACCTTTTAAACATTAAAAACCAATTTGAATATGCAGAACACCGGCGCACGTTGTCATCAGGAACAATCTGTTTCCTTTGGACTTGCGCTGTGCGAGCTTGTTCCTGATTGCATCTCTCATGAAATCGGTTATCACTCATCATGATACTGCGCTTCTTACTCAAGCTGGCAAGCAGGACGAGAGCGAAACCCGGTCACTGGAGAATTATTCAGCGCTAAATGTTCAAAGTGTGAAACAGCTCTTGCAGCTTCTCTACAACTGTGCTTCTCTCTTTGTGCAAGATTTATTAACGGCACGATCTAATTCTCTGTGTTACAGGTCATAGATACGTTATCCATCCTGTCCCATTCATCCATTGCTTTACAAAAAGGGCTTCAGTAAGTAGATTCCAATTCATGCTACTGTAACCCATTCAATAAATGTTTAAATGCTGATTATAATCACTAAATAGGGATGCTCACTGCTGGTATTTTGAATGCGGTTGTTGAGTTGTGTGACGCTAGCGTGAAAGTGGGCACTGACTGCGGAGGAAGAAATGGTATGACAGTTTAATAGCAATCACACACACAAGCCACCCCCTTCCCTACATGAAGTTAGCCTGCGTGGTCGAGGACGTCATTCGGTCTCAAAGGACTAGTGTTGAATTTAATATTAAATCCACGATTCTTTGTGGGAAAATAAGATTGCAGTACTGCCCAGGTGCGCAAATCTGCCAGAGTCTGGATGTGAAACCTCTGTGTAAAATTGTCAACGAGTTTCACGACAATTTCTTGCATCCTAATCAAAAGAAATTAATTGTTTGGTAAAAATCTGAAACGCGCGCTTCTCTGAAAGTGAAATTTAATACCGAGCGAGCAGAAGAGACACTCGAAGTGTGATTGAAACACGTGGATTCAATAGAGCTTTCTAAAAGTAGAAGTGGTGGTATGGAGCCGAGGCTTGTGTTTCCTTTTTTTTGGAAACCCAGGTAAAAGCTCACACTCGCTGACAAGAAGTCTAATGACTAAATGTTAAGTTACGTAGAGCATAAAGTACATTTTAATGGATTTAATCTCTATATTTTATAACACAAAACTAGTTCTTTATGATCTAATTGTCAGATTATTTTGCAAAGGCGATTAAAAAGTCAAATCTTTTACATCACAGGTATAAAATATTAGCTAATCGCCACGGCATTAAGAGGACTTCAGTCTCAACCCAGAATCAATGATAATAATAAAAAAACATTAATTGCTGTGTCTCAAATATTTTTTTATTAGAGCACGTTATTATACAGTTGTAAATTCACGTCATTCACATCTGTATACGCAGTGTACATCCATATATATGTATACTGTAACGCATACATATAGCCTGACCTTACCCTTCCGTCTAGTCACTACTGCGTTGGAGTAAAGGGGAGAAATTCATTTCCATTAGGAGGTGTGAGATAAAGAACGAGAGGTGACCACATTTTTTCAAAGTACGTAAGTTTATCCATAGGAGTATATCTGATCCTTTCTACGTGGAGGGTGTTGGTAAGATCTCTAAGCCACATCTTCGTGGTGGGTACTTCTTTCTTCTTCCAGTGCCTGAGAATTAACGTCTTTGCAAAGATAAGACTATAGGCGAGGAAATATCGCTGGAAGTCGTTTAATATTTTAACATCATCTGACATGCCCAGAGTAACAATGAATGGTTTAAGCTCTAACTGCATGTGGAGTATTTTAGATATTAAACAGAAAATATTGCACCAATAAATCTTAACCTTGGTGGCTGACTCTTTCTCCCCTCCAGACCTTTTCCTTTGGAAGGATCCATTCCCGATGACGAGATCTACAGCGGCCTGTCCGACCAGATAGAGTAAGCACATGTCTCTCTTAATGACAAAATAATAACCTTGAGGAAGTACGAGATTTTTTTTTTTTTTTTTCGTATTGCCACAAACCACTACTTTCTGTTTTGCGTCTCAAAACTAACTGGATCGTAGTGATTCATCCTTTCCGACGCTGTTGTACACTGTTAAAGAGCAGTGGCCCTTTTTCCAGTGTTTGCTTATTGCAGAAACATGCCACTCATTTTTTATATACGCAAAATGAACACAAAATGAGGAGATTCATTTCACATAATCACCTTTTCCTCAAAGTAATGATTTCATAATGCAACATTTTGACCCTCACGGGTCAAACACCGACATTTAGGGGAACACATGAAACAGGACTTTGCCCATTGTTCCAACCTGCGGCCGCTATGTATTCAAACGAAAACATGGGTGCTGTTTGATCGAGGAATAAAATCACTTTGGGTTTCATGTGGTTTCATTTTCAATGCTGCTGTTATCTAATGTGTTTGAAAGTCTAGACTGGACTTTTTGACTCACAATGTTTTTGGCAAACGTGAGCGAATAAGGAAGGAGAGAAACTGTCAGTGTCTTTAAATGTCTTATTATCTAATTATTCATATTATCTCCAAAAAACAGTCCTTTAGGCACATGTGCTGTTGAGTAGCACCTGTAGTTGACCTCTCTGTGGTGTGTAACCCCGATGGTGCGCATCACTGTCAGGATACTGATGATGACAAGACCAAGATCATGATGATAACCACTTTGTACGTGCGTTGTGCGTTCCAGTGACACGGTGGATGAGGATGACGACTTATACGACTTCGTGGAGGACGAGGAGAACGAGGGAGACGAGATCTATGAAGACTTGATGAGGACGGACGAACAGCCTGAAGCGGTGAGTGGTCCACGCGGAACAAAAAGGAGACTCTGGGCTGCATTTGCAGGGATTTCACCTTTGAATCCCGGCTTCCCAACGATTCTGACTTCCTATAAAACAGAACTAGGGAGGGCACCCCATCCGGAAAATGCCCACTGTGATCTGATTGGTCAGCTCAAATAGCCTGAGTAGGCACCATGGGAAGAAGGAAGGAAGGAAGGAAGGTAGTGAGGCTGAAGCGTTTAATTGGAGCACATGAAATCGCGCCCCCGGGTGCAGGATTCACATCATGCTTGTAGCTGCTATGTGCAACCACTTTTGCACCAAGTTTGACATCCTTGTTTTTAGACACCTAAGGTAGATTTACATGGATTTAATCATTTGCAGTCTTTTACATCTGATATTCTAAACCAAATCTTGTGTGCACTGTCTTATTTATCATCTCACAATCGCATGCATTTATTATGAAACCCTTCGTAAGCGTCTTAACCTCAAGGGTGCCACAGTATTTTGTGATGACGGATAACTTTGAAGAGCAGACGACTGCTCCTTCCAGAGAAGGCACCGCAAGTAAACATCGCCCATAGTTGGTAAAGGAACAACCTGGTTATGGGACAAGTGGCAGCAAGTGTAAATGAAAACTCAAAACCGAACCCGACCGTGACCTTAATGCAAAAGTTTTACTGTAACCCCAGAAAATTGAAAGAAAGAAGGAAAGAAATTTAACAACCAGTATGAAAACGTAGAGATTGATTTGTCTTTCTAAATCCAAGCTGATGTCAGCGCTGAAAATTGTGTCGCCAATAATATAAATTAATTTTGTTTGTGCAGCAGCAGCCGAAGACCGGTGTAGACAAGCGAGAGTGTTGCCTGCAGGAGATCAGACAGACTGAAGAGAAGTACACCGACACACTGGAATCTATATTACAGGTACGCACATGTCCTCAAAATGGACACGTTGCCAAATCATGAGACATGCACGCATTTAACGGCCGTTCGTTATCTTTTCGTGCAGCACTTTATGAAACCGCTTCAAAGGTTCCTCCTGCCTCAAGACTTGGAGAGTATCTTCATTAACATAGAGGTAAAGGGGCAGATTGTCTACACACCTCTCCAGGTTTCCCTTCACTTGTTAACACGTTTACTTCGTGTGCGTGTGTTTCGCAGGATCTGGCTCACACCCATCGTAGTTTGATGGAGGATGTTCGAAACTCCATCCTTAATTATGGAGCGAAGGATCTCCACCAGGTGTTTCTAAAGTACAAGGAGAGGTACACGGCGCATGCGCAACTGTATCCACGCTGCAGTAACACGACAAGTGCATGCATGTAATGTGTTTTTATGTTCGGTCTCTCTTCAGGCTGTTACTGTATGGTCATTACTGCAGTCAGGTGGAAACAGCAACGAAACACCTGGACAAGCTTTCAACCTCAAGGGAGGATATCAGGATGAAACTGGAGGTGACAAATGATTTCATCTGCTATTTTGGATGTTATACACTGACTGGTTGATAAGCTTCTTCAATGTCACAAGATTTATTTCCATCCAGTGTTGAATTCATGTTTTCACCAAGATCTTATATTGATGATGGGAGAGTCTGACCACTGCTCAAAGCCTTCTCCAGCACATCCCAAAGATTCTCAATGGGGTTAAGTTCTGGACTCTGTGGTGGCCAATCCATGTGTGAAAATTATGTCTCATGCTCCCTGAACCACTCTTTCACAATCTGAGCCCCATGAATCCTGACATTGTCATCTTGGAATATGCCCATGAACATCAGGGAAGACAAAATCTATTGATGGAATAACCTGGTCATTCAGTATATTCAGGTAGTCAGCTGACCTCATTCTTTGGGCAACATAATGTTTCTGAACCTGGACCTGAGCAACTGCAGCAACCCCAGATCATAGCACTGCCCCACAGGCTTGTACAGTAGACACTAGGCATGATGGGTGCATCACTTCATCTGCCTCTCTTCTTA
>JASGAT010387032.1:0-10007 GCA_030220025.1 Chelon auratus
GATCTGGGGTTGCTGCAGTTGCTCAGGTCTAGGTTCAACAACATTATGTGTCCAAAGAATGAGGTCAGCTGACTACCTGAATATACTGAATGACCAGGTTATTCAGTGGATTTTTTCTTCTCTGATGACACGGGCATATTCCAAGATGACAACGCCAGGATTCATGGGGTTCAGGGAGCATGAGACATCATTTTCACACATGGATTGGCCACCACAGAGTCCAGACCTTAACCCCTTCTTTGGGATGTGCTGGAGAAGGCTTTGTGCAGTGGTCAGACTCTTCCATCATCAATACAAGATCTTGGTGAAACATTAATGCAACACTGGATGGAAATAAATCCTGTGACATTGCAGAAGCTTATCGAAACAATGCCACAGCAAATGTGTGCTGCATTCAAAGCTCAAGGTGGTCCAACAAAAGATTAGAGTGTGTGACCTTTTTTTTGGCCAGGCAGTGTAAGATATTCACATTTACTGAATATTTTAAATTGTACCCCTCATAGCTTATCTTTAACATAGAGCGGACTATATTGGAAAATGTTACTTCACCATTTGGTTTGTGAACTGTCGTTTTTAAAGCATTACGTTTGGCACTGTGGGCTCTGCCATTCGAATTTTTGTAGCCAAAAATTACCATGTCTGGACAACGGGAGGGAGATGTGCCACAAACAGTCACCTTAATTAGGAGATAACTTTTGTTATCAGGCTATGAGTGAATAGCTACTATTACATTACAGCATGGGTAAATACATCACTAGTCAATGCTTTAACAAGGGTTACCAGCTTTGTGGGACAGAGCACTGTTAGCATAGCAAAGTTATCGGCTACCGTTAGCTAGCTCGGTAAGCAACATGCATTCATAAGTAGACTATGCTTTGAATTGGTATACTAATTTGAGGTAAGAAAAAATGGCTTTAAACAAAATGTACTATTGTACCATTGAAAAACTAACTTCTTTTTTTGCACGTTTTTTTTTTTTTTAACTTACCAATATGTCATAGTTAACATTTTAGTGAAAGTGAAGGTTAACCAAAAATGTTACAATTAACTTTGAGAAACTGAGATACAGTCAGCTTTTCTGCATTTTTATATTCGGCAGATGTTTTTCCTTTTTTCCTTTTTTTATAATTCACTCAAACACATGCAGACATAAGCAGTCATCCATCAACAACACGCACCCACACAGACCATCATTTCTCCGTCCCTCCCAACCTCCGGTCTTTCCTCCTTGTCCCTTGCTCCCATCTCCACCTTCTTTCACACTACATTATAGAACAGCTTTCATTTAGGTATGAATATTAGATATTTCTTTTAAATAATAGAGAAAGACCGTATGTGAGAAATCTGCAGACATGGGAGAAAAAGGACAGTCGCACTTGTGGGTTGTCACTTGCACATTTAAAATAGTCCAATAAAAATGACATTCTCACATCCAAACTGTTCCATTCAATAAATGATTAACTTAAAGTGCAAGTGCAGATGTGAGGGTTGTGTCTTTCTGGACACTGTGTTGCAATCAAGGGTGGAAAACTCCAAGTTTTTTCTCATTCTGACTCTTGGAGACACAGAATACTGTATTGTATATTCCCCATTGCGGGACTAATAAAGGTTTTCTTATTCTTATTATAGTCCTACAGATAATTTATGAAAAAACTTTTTTGTTTATTTATTTTTTTTCTTGATTGGGATGTTTTATTGCGTTTGCTACCCTTCATAGCTATAGGACGCACAAAAATGTCTAAAAGAGTGGAGGCAGGTGAAACAAATATGTTTTTCTTTTTATATTCCTGAAGTCAGGTTTGAGAAAATACATTTATAGCAGCATCATACTGGAAAAGAAGAGGGCAAAGGGATCAGAGAGAGAGAGAAGAAAAGGGAGAGGGGTACAGGAAGAATCAAATAACATGAGCCCTGAGGCGTCAGAGTCACCTTAATTTGATGAAAGTGAATTAATGCTGTATGTGTGTGTGTAGGTATTACTAATAAAAGAGTTGGTTGGTGGGAACCTTGTGCCCCACTTTATTCTTCCAGGTTATTCAATTACCCGAATTACTGAGTGTACAAGCTTAAAGAGCTTACCTACACACACACAGCTGTGTTTTCTTGACTTCAGAGGACATTATTTTGAGTTCCTAGAGCTTCATCCTAATGGCAACTTACCTAGCTTCCATAAAATTAAATACGTCTACACCTAAAAATGTAATGATTTCTACTGCACAGACCTGTCCTCATTATTTTGGTATTGTTTCACTGAGGGAAAAATATATAAAGGGCTGGGCCACTCAAGTGAGGTATTTCGGTATATAAATATGAGTAAATTATGCTTGATATATGATAATGCCTTAAGAAAAAAAAACAACCCCCATCACAGCTTCCCATTAAAGTACACTGCTGTGCGGTGTCTGTGGCATCCGTGTACAACTGTGTTTCTAGACAAGCTAACGTTGTTGAATGCCTGTTTTTTTTTTTCCAGGCACATTAATCCTCTGACTTCAGTGAGGCCCCCTTCTATGAAGTCACCATCTGAGAAAGGTTTCCTGTGTCAGGCCATGAGTACCTCGGAACTGGCTATTGTGGCATTTTCCTGTGTTTTGTTGGCATGAAAAAAGATGTTGAGCTTCAGATTAGCTGCCATTTGCTTAACCTTCTATTGTTTGGCACCAGCACTGGTCTGACGTTTGGTTTCACTGTGTTGTCGTATATTATACACTTTCTTCACAGCAACAGTTTCATTGCATATCACACAGACACACTTCCACTTGTTTTCTGTGAAACAGAAAGATGTCCCCACAAGATGAGCAATAAAAGAACACAGAAACACGTGTAATGATGCAACAAACAGATATGATTAAATAAACAGATAATACTCACAGGCAAATGCTGCAGATAACCTGCTGACATCAACAAGACATGTATATTAACAAAATTAATAGGTTTACCTCCAAGGCAACACATTCTACTTGGGCCTTCTTTGAGAAACCATATGGTGTTTTCTGGTGCAGACTAACACACATGCACATATACAATGGGATAACAGTTCAGTGGATGGTGAGTCTGTTATGAGCAAGAAAACATGCATGATTCCTGCTTATTCCATGTGGATTGATTCCATATATACCATCATGAAACATAAATCATTCACTAGACTGACCTTTTCGAAATGACCCTTCGCAATGATATTAACCAAACTGCCAGCCGAGAGGGCATTTTAAGATCAAAGATCTATATACGTTTGCATCTTTTGAACACAAATTCAGTCTTCCCTCTAGGCATTTTTTTTTTTTTTTCGCTATTTGCAAGATAGAAACTTTGTTTGACCTAATTTTGAAACAATGCCCAAGCAACAAGTTTTTTTTACTACCTTGTGCTCAGAAATCCCACCTCTAAACATCTGATCTCACGATTTGTTGATCTTTCTCTGGCTACCTCCTCCCTACATATCAAAGAGGCATAGAGTAAGGGCACCGGAGAGGAGATTTCAGTTGAGCTGCGGTCAAAAGGATTAGAGAAGATTAAATCATGTTCAATTAAGGCCAGACTCCATCTCATTCAGTTTATCCATCGATTTCACTTTTCTGAGACCAAACTGAACAGAATCTCCCTCCATCTCTGCCACATGTGATAAATGTAAATCAGGTGAGGGTAGCCTCGCTCATCTTTTCTGGGCCTGTCTCAAGCTTGGGAAGTTCTTGAATGATATCTTCCATCTGTACAGCACAGTATATAACAAACAGATAATCCCTGACATTCTCTCAGCAATATTAGAACAAATATTTTGACCAAATGCTGACTCTCCCTCCACTACTACAGCAAGCGCTTGGTGGATGTGGGAAGGTTCTCTTTTCTTTCTTTGTTGCTGAATAATATTGTAAAAAAAATGACTAACAACCTGGTAGATTGAGGAGCATGTGTCTTATGGGTGACCAGATGATTATTTTACCTTTATAACTGCACAGCATACATGCTTTCTGGTATGGAGAAAAACAATCATCACAAAATACAACTCCCTGGTAAACCTCTGTGGATCATCCCACAGATACTTGATCAGTTTGGGATCTAGTGAATTTGGAGGCCAGGTCAACACCTTGTGCTGTTCTTCATGTTTTTTTTGTTTTTGTTTTGTTTTTTGAGTTGTTCCTAAAGTGTTTTTGTGTGTATGCCTGTGTCAGACTGCATCCTGCTGGGGATAGCTGCTGCCATCAAGGAGTGTCATTGCTATGGGGTGGGGGTGCCTGGTCTGGTCTAGGTGGGTGCTACATGTCTAAGTAACATCCACATGAATTCTAGGTCCAAAAGTTTCCCAACAGAATATTGAATTGTCACAAGATGGTGAGTGTCATTTACTTCTCCTGTCAGTGGTTTTAATATTGTGGCTGATCAGTGTACGTCAGGACATGGACATCATGTTGTGAACTGGTGACAGCACAAGACGGCATAAAACCCCAGAGGGATTTGCACCTTGGTCCTTCATGCTCTGATGAAACAGGCCTGAAATAAACAAGCTTTCACCCAGGTTCAATTCCTGGCAGCATTATGTTTGGCTCAGCATGTACAACAAACAGAGTTGGCAGTGTTGGCAGGTAGGAATACTGCCAATCATGCCCAGTTTGCTGGATGACTCCCACAGGTTGGTCAGGATGCCCGATTTGCAGTGATGGGGCAATCTGCATGTGGCCGCATGACCACGATGTGAAAAGTCCTCACTGCAGGTCTGTAATGGATGCTTTCCTGTCCTGTCATTTATAATAGTGCCACATGCTTGTATCAATAGTGGTTAAGTTTTGAATTTTTATGCGCTACATTAATTGTGTGTGATTTTTACACACACAAATACTAAACACTAACCTTAAACCTTCCCACAATCTTCTCACTCTCTCCATTCTATCCTCTGACTTCATTAATAAGATCCAACCTGTTACTGTAAGCATTCTCTTGTCATTTCCTGTGACTGAAAGGCAAAGAAAGCAAAATGAATACAACAGACATGCAAAAGTTGTCCTGCACACTTCTGAAGATAAATGGAGAAAATAAATATGACGAAAGGAAATAATGCAACTAAAGCAACATCACACACTGTTGAGTTCACTTAACAACTGCTCAGGGCAGAAAAGTGTGTGGTTTATGGCTTGTCCGCAAATTATAAATTATTTTGAGTCTTGTGGCAGACCTGTCTGAGAGATTTGGTCAGAGTAAAAAAGAAAAAGTGAACAAAACAGGAAACATGTTAACAGAGCCTACATAACTCACCATAGAACATCTAACACACACACAAAAACATTCTGGTTTTGGTAGCCGTAGGGTTGTGCAGATAGGTTAATGCAACAGAAATCTTTACAGAAGCTACAGCGCAGTATCTTCTTTCAGATCAAAGCACAGACCAGATAAAAAATATTGCACTTCATCTGTAGAAAAAAAAAGTAACAAGAAAATGTAATATACAGCAGACCAGATCAGTTGTGATATACAGCAACTGAGCAAAATATAACATTACACAGTGTGTAAATCAAGTGACACTTGAGGTGAAATTACAGGAGACAACAAAGTCACAACTACAGAAATCATTCCAGCAAATCCCTGAATACAGGACATCATAATTTCTCTTGTCTCAGCTGCTGTTTTAGAAGTGAATTACAACGGCGCAATGTCTGCAGCCACACTCACAGCTCTGGGAGGCTATACCGATGTCCATGAATATGCTAACATACTAATGTTTAGCAGGAATAGTCTACATATGTAAATGCATACCACCCAAGACCAATGGAAATATAAAGGTAATAAATTGAAATGTTGACAGTAAGAAGGACACCAAAGTCATTATAATTTCCCTTGAGAGTAACATGAATATGTATATGTGTATGGAAATCCATGCAGCCACATGCAGACATTTGTTTAAAGCCAAAATTACTACTTTTGATGACGGAGGAGTTAAGATCAAAAGTTATAAATCTGTACCAAATTTCATGGCAAGTCAAGCAAAAGTTGCTCCAAAATGGAGCCAGAGTGGTGGACTATTGAACAAATAATGCTGTCACAAAATTCCCTCATCTAGTATACACTACCTGGCCGAAAAAAGAAAAAAAAAAGTCACCACTTGGATTTAACTAAGCAAATAGGTACGAGTCTCCTATTGGATAATTACTGCATGGGCGACTATCTTTCAGCTGGCAACAAGTTATTTAATCCCAACTGATGCAATGAGGGGACAGCACTGATACCTCACAGCAAGAACGTTCCAGGTTCGAATCTATGGGCCATGTGGCGAATGCATGTTCTCCCTGTGTCTGCGTGGGTTCTCTCCAGGTACTTCAGCTTCCTCCCACTGTCCAAACACATGCTGGTTAGATTCACTGGTGATTCTAAATTGGCCGTAGGTGTGCATGTGAGTGTGAATGGTTGTTTGTCTCTCTGTAGTCAAAGCTAAAGACGGTCCAAGGCTCTTTTTTTAAGTGCCACATTAACAAAAAGAAAGCAGCTTAGCAGTGGGCAGCAGTTAATTACAAGGTATGCAATGTACGGTTTTACAGATGACAATAACAATGTTTTGGCAGGCTGGAGCAACATTTGAACCGTGATCCATTAACACGGTAGCTGTCCATGCTAAATTGCACAATTCCCTTACAAAGGCTCCTCAAATTGCAGAGTTTTCTCTTTCCTCTCACACGTTCTATGGTTTGTTGATCTAATTGGCTGAAGACAGATGATTCATCCAATCTGCAAATCATCTGCCTGCCTTTTCCCACTTGTCACTTGATTTACATACTGTGTATACAGATGGTTATTTTGTCATAAACCAAGTGGTAAGGGGTGTTTACCCTGTGGCTGGAGTTCATCTGGTAAACCCAGTTAGTGTTAGGTGCTGATCATGTAATAATGAGCTGTTCATGGGGAGGTAAATGATAGCAGGAAGGAAATTAAAGATGAATGGAAATTTCCACTAACAGATAAATGCAAATGAGCCTCATCTACCTAATGAGGCTGTGGCTCATTAGGTAGAGCGTGGTGTCCACGAACCAGAGTTCGATTCCCAGAATGTGCCACATGCTCAAGTGTCCTTGAGCAAGACACTGAAAAGTCGCTCCCAGTGCATGGCACTGGTGTGTGAATGTGTGTGTGCTTGTATGAGCGAATAGGTAGATGCGTCTATGACTGTAAAGCACTTTGAGTACTAATAGGTAGAAAAGCGCTATATATAAAAACAAGTCCTTTTACCATTTAAATCTAAAGGCTCTTCTCACATATACCTGTTTACTCTCATACTATTATCCTGCCTTCAAGAGTTGTGCAACCCATGAGACTGAATGAGCGTGAGACTCACCTTATAAAATCTCAAAGCAACTAAATAAACAGTTAATGAAAACACCATCTAAACCACAGCTGGAGAGAGATGTTTGTGAGCTTCGAACAAGTAAACACGGGACACAGACACTTGATCCTTGGCTACCTTATAAAAACCTTCACATTCCAGGGTTGTTACCCTGATTTGCTCAATAAACACACAAACACTAATGCTATGGGAACGTGGAGCACATGGTTTACTTGAAGTTCCCACTGTTGGCATTGAAACAGCTGCTGTGAAAAATGCAGAGGAAGTTTTAAAGCTCCTTAATGATAATATAAATTTGTGGTTTCCTTTTCACTAACATGGTTGTTGTATTATGAGCAGTCACAACATAATGGATGAAAGTAAAGAAGATTTTATTTATTGTGAAAATATACATCAATCAGCCATAACTTTATGACCAGGCAGATTCAGATTAGCTGGTTGTCATGGTTCCTGTCAATGGGGAGATATATCAGACAGTAAGTTGAAGACTTTGTCCTAAACCATAAGGACCAAACTTTGATGTCTAGACAGCTGGGTCAGAACATCTCCAGAACTGTGGGGTAAGCCTGCAATGGTTAGTACCTATCAACAGTGGTCCAAGAAAAGAGAAGAACCAGTGACAAGGTCATGGGCCAAGGATTGGAGCGGAGGAGGAGGAGGAGGAAGAGGAGAAAGAGTAAGGTGATGTACTTGATCAATGTTCAGGTGGTGGTACGTGTCAAAGTCACATCCACATAAATGCCAGAAAACAATTTTACTAGAAAAACATTACTGAGATCATCAATGTTCTTCATTTTAAAGGCTGGTGTTTTGAATGTAGTGGTTGATCGGTGCACATGTAGCAATATATGTAACCAATTTTATATGTATATATATATATATAAATAGTGGCAATTTCCATATTCCTCTACACAACTTTATCGACAAAATGTGACACAGCAGCTCACTAAACAAAATCTGTCGATGAAACTATCTTACCTTAAGGACCAGTTACCATGGCAATGTACACATAATGTAGATGTTTTGCACATCAATGTCACACAAGATGGGCTAGATGGTCATCTGAGGAAATTAAGCTCCATAATAAGCTCCAGCTCCCTTGTGACCCTTCAGAGGACAAGCAGTTACAGAAACGGATGAATAAATGAATAATTCAATATGAAATAAACTAAAATTATGTGGTGATCAAATCTAATCACAACAAATGGAACTTAATAAATAAATAGTGCATATGACCGGTAGATACTCCAAAACACCCCATTTCTGCTGAAAAGAAGCATCTTCAAGGCCACACATATCAAACATGATTGAGCTCACTGAATAAACAACCAGTACGGAGTGAACACCTCTGAGCTTCGTTCTGCCAAACAAACTTGTACTTCCCCAGCAGTACATCAGCTTCTTCTCCTAAATATAGTCATTTCTTTCTGGTGTGGATGCACCAGAAGTGCAAAAGATACGAAGGGCCAGAAAAATCACCTAATGCTCTTTACTAATCAGTGCTTTCTTCTCTTATTATGACATGATAAAGTGTTTCCCGGCATTGGACTGGTAAACAGGCCATCAGCTATTGTTTTAACAAGACAGAGGTAGACTCACAGAGATTAAGAAAGTGATTCATTCTGGCTTCAGTTTTTATCTGAATATGAGGACAGCCACAAAGGAGGACATGATGTCTGTCTGTCTGTCTCCCTGGGCAAACTCATGCATACATGGGAAGTAAGCGCAACTCCACAAAGAAACATCTACCTGAAAGAAAGAGTTGGGTTAGGGATAGAAGGGTGAGGAAAGGGTGCAAGGGTGATTGTGGAGAGGTGAGTGTGACGGAGAAAAGATGGACAAGGGGGTGAAAGAAAGGGGGAGGAGCTACTGTTGTCTAGACGAACAACCAGCGTCCTCGTACCACATTCTTGTTACCGTCGCACTTCTTCTTTGTGCATTCACCTCCACATACTCTTCTTTCTCTGTATATTTTTCTTCTGTCTTTTGTACCCTTTTTGCACACCATGACTAGTATCCTTAGTTTGTTTGTTAATCATAGAACAAGCTTTAACACTTATGATACTTCCTAGCTTGCTTTCTCTGAGTGTCTGTCCCTTTTGAGTGTCTGTCCCTTTTGACATTTGCAATATCTACTGTAAGGGGAACTACTATAAAAGCTGTTGGGAGAACTGTAGGTGTTTATGTGAAGCTACGTAACTGACGAAGACAACAATAAAAGTTCATATGAGGCTTTTAACGTAATAATCACACAAGTATGTGCAGCTCCTTTGCTTTCCAACCACCACAGTATGTGTGTGTGTGTCAGAATTCTGACCCCCGGCAGGTTATCTGCAGTATGAAAGGAAGTCTGCTCCTTGATACCTCAGTGTGACCACCATAACTCATGACTCAGAGCAGCCACAAAACACAATAGACACTGTGCATAGATAATGACCTGCATGAACACACACTTAACCAAGCAGACGCACACAAAGAGACACACACAATTTCACTAAATAAGGTCCAAACTGGCTGCCCCAAATGCCCCTCTGCTACATAATTTAGAGTGGATGTCTGTGGGTGTCTGACCTGTTTTTGATGATGTTGGTGGAAACTTTCATATCATTATTCATGTCTGTGCAAAATCCTGACTCAGGGACCCACATATTTTATATTAATGCAATACGCAATGTGCTAGAGG
>JASGAT010387034.1:0-11146 GCA_030220025.1 Chelon auratus
CTAAGACAAGTTCCATATCATACCACAAAACTACACAATGTGAATAGTTTTGCAGGACCATTGAGGCCTGTACTGATATTACTGACACTATGTGCAGTGACTTAATCTATACATTCTCATAAAATAATCTCAAGTCAGGCTGAAAAAGCACACGTTCATCTATTTAAATCATCTTTCAAACCTTGCACTGTACAAAATCAAGACTCATACACTATGTAGATATTGTAGCTTAACCATCTCATTCAGTTTCCCTTGTGCCATGCTGCTCTGCTACTACTCTCTGATTAGTTTTAATTTAGGATAGGATTGCTCCTCTGTCGCAACTTTGACAGATGTCACTTTGCTTGGCTTGCTTCAGGCCGCGGTCAGACATCCCGGGGGAAATTAATCTGCTGTGAATTTCCCCGAATTTCAGGGACCAGAGTCAGTTTGTTACGCTAACTTCAGTCAGCCTGCTCTAGTTGAAGGTTGCTAAGCGCTGGAGTAACTCCCCCAACTATAATGACATATTGCTCACTTGGCCAAGAAATAACTCGGTGTGAGCCCCTCTCGTGGTGTAGTGCACTCATTTTTATTGGGGACACAATTCAGTAGCTCACACACCCACTGTCGATTTATCCTTAAGACAATGTCCGATGTGTGAAGCCTTTTTGCGTTTTCCTGGAAAAGAGGCTGTACATAGTAATTTATGTGTGTTCAACTGAGCATAAAGCAGTTGCTTATAAAATGCGACATGATACACAGATACACAATTTGCACAAATAAAAATGAGGTGTGTCAGTCTCAATGCACCTTCAAGAGTGCAAAATCTGTTAGATGTAATTTGTTTGATGAATACGACACAGATCATCAGGAATGAGGGCACACCACACTCCTATTTGCAGTTTTTCTGAGTGGAGAATTGATTTGGCTTTAATATTCTTTCATCTTTCATGCATTTTTTATTTCGATAGATTAATCTAATTTAACAGATTTTCACTTACCAGGTGCTGACTACTGTAAGCAAGCCCACCTAAAGAGAAGTCACTCGTCTTCTTTTTCAACCTCACCGCACATCAACAGAGCAGCCACCCACACACACACACGGCGCACTCACAGTATGACTGATAGACAGTGTTTTCATAAACACTGTGGGGCAGGTGAAATCGGTCACAGCTTTAGATGCTTCAAGTTCACGACTCTTTCTTATTGCTCCTTCAGTAATAATAACTAAATCCTGCAGCATTTGAAAGATGATATCTGTTGACAGAAATAAGATCGCAGTATTCCACCTCAAGAGAAGAACTTTTCAACAAGAGCCGCTCATGCCCGGAGGATAAAGTTGAGCTGAACTATCTACAATAGCTGAGGAGAAGCGGAACCCATGTGGATAAGGACTGCGAGAGGAAGTCACAGTTTGTCTGGTGACTGAATCGACATGATACAAAACAATGAAAGGGTTCATGTACAGTACAAAGGATGGCACAGCAAGTGGACATAAGTGACTAGTACTCAACAGATACAACTATTTCCATGGATTGCATTTCTGTGTTGGAGTTTTGCTTGATTTGCGACTTTTTTTTACCTCTTTTCACTCAAGAGTTATAAAAGCGTTCTCATAAATCAAAATCAGGGCAAGATGTCACTGCACAGCATGTTGAGCCTTCCACGGAAAAAAAAGCTAGCTCTGAACCAACAGAAATCATGAACAATGGTGAGATGGATGACATGGGTGGCAGCATTATTTAGATGTGGTGTAGATTTTCATTGGTTTTTTAGTGGTCTAATAATTTGTTCATTGCATTTGTAAAGGTGGAGCTGGTTTAAATATGGCCAGATAGATAAATTCTTCCCCGGGATCAATGCATTTTCATAACATCATGTTTTAGGTTTAAAAATCTATTTTTAATAATTAATCCGAATCTGCCAAATTAACTATAGCTGTCAAAATGTCATGACATGTAGTGGCGTGGAAGAGGAAAGTAGATCCCGTGTGAATGCTTCCAACTGAAACACAGACATAGAAGGGTAATTTCTAAATCACATGACGTACCCAGGTAATACTAATCCCATGCCAATAGGGCTACAGTAAACATACGCCTTCACTAATTAGGCCTTCGCTACATAACTTTGGGCTTTTGTTATGAATAGTACCATTAGGGAATTCAATTCCTGGCGTGCTAAAAGTAGATTCCGAGGTTAGTGGTAAGTTAATTAAATGATTGTCGGACTAATCCGATGATAGATTCATAAAAATATGCTACATAGACTAAACAAAAAAGTCCTTAATTATGCATAACTTCAATCATTAATGTTATGTAAATGGTAGAGTTAAACAAAGATGTATCTGTCCATTAATGCATAGCCCACCCAAACGATTGGATGGGCTTGGCGGATCTTTTCCAGAGCGTTAAAAAGAAGAGACTCCAGACAAACTGTAGCCAACAAACATTTTTTCAGGTGGTAGAAGTCCGGCCTGGTAAAAGCTGGGGCTCTATAGGTATTGACTCGCTTTGGGAGACAGCCTCAAGTGGACATTTGAAGAACTGCAGGTTTTGGCATGTTTTTCAGTCCCTTGCTTGGACACAATATGTATGTAAAATCGTCATAGAAATAACTTTTGTTTTCACATAAACCCATGAAAATTAAGAATAGCACATAAAACCCATGACGTAGCATATTTAATTAAAAGTTTTATAAAACTTTTGAGAGGAGTATGACAGCCAGTCCTGCGTGAATTACTTATTACTTTAACTACTTATTACTTACTTATATTTTATAACTTCCAGTCATTATCTGTGTCTCAGTGATAAAATTCTCCATGCACACTCCTGCTGTGTGGGCTGAATGAGTGTCCATTACAGATAATGTGTCTTTTATGAGACAGAAACTTGTTTGTGGAAGACAGTTACACTGGCTAACTTTTTATTTATTTATATCTTACTTGTCATAATCATATGAGATGACTCGCACATCAACTTATACTACATACACCTGCAGTTGTGCCTTCTCATTTCGCCCCAACTCACCTGTCCTCTGCACCGCATCTGTCTTCGTACTACCTTTGAATTGTCTCCTTATTTTCCAAAGTGTATGATATATGAAATAGAGACACACAGAAAAAACATGTTGTCCAGCAGACAGTGTGATGTGGTGCCAGGAGAAAATAGAATTAATATTGTGCCGGCAATCTAGTTAAAACTCCCACCCTAGCCCCACCCACAACGCACCCACGCACACATACATACACTGGTCTTTGCCAAGCAATCCTATTAAACCAGGAGTGTGGCATTTAATCTCTTAACAAGGGGGGCCTTGCAGAAAGACAGAGAGACAGACAGGAGTATTTGCTCTTTTACTCCGTCTCTTACTTTCTGTTTAGTCTCCACCCTTCATAAAATATCCATACATCATGTTGCTGCAGCAGCTCATTATCGTCTCTCTGTATTCAAGGTGTATGCAAGTGATAAGTCATGTCAGTGCCTCTGGAAGGTAGTGCGGAGTAGGTGCAGTTTACACGGTGCCCTGTTGTATTATAGTAGAAACGAATCTGCAGGGACCGAACTGTTAATGATATCTGTTAAAACCTCAAATGAGCCAACAGAAACTGGTTGTAATCCAAATAAACAGCCTAGTTAATGTGTCAGATGCAAGTAGCGCACACACCCACACACACACACACAAAGGCATGCATGTGCACACCTACCAATCTATCAGCGTAATTATCACTGTCTTCACATCCACTTAATCAGCAGAATATCCACCACACAGAAATGACTCCTTCAACACTCCATGCATGTAGCACTCATGCAGATATTATATGCTTGGAACTGCACACGCACACGACAGCAACCCTTCTGCTGTTGGTCATTAATTGCTGCGTGCAGATTTCGCCACAGGAGCGACATGTCACTGGTGCATATAATTATGTGGCATGACCGGACATTTCTTCAGAAGTTCATCAAGACAGAAACCTAAAAATGCGGTCAGCTGTTAGGATGGAAAGAACAGTTTGGTTGATAAAAGGCCTATAAGTCTATAAAAGTCAGCAACACATCATGGCAACAATGACAGGTGTGCAGGGGCTTCAGTCAGCCCAGCTGTGCTTTAGGAAGACATGCTCACTACCAAAACTGTTGTTGAAAAGTGCAGATGAGCACCAGTGGCGTCATTAGGCCTGTTTTTTTTTTCATACGCTTATGTTTGTTAACGATAAACAGCATGTCTACGACAGTTGCCACCTTCTACAGCCCACATATACGCCTTCATCAGCTGCATCTCAGTCATCGAGGCTAACAGTTTAGCAAGATATTAAGCAAACTATACGACCAAACGGCAATCTAGAAACTTCTCACCCACATCCAACTCATGAACTGAATATAAATAAATAAATAGACAGTAGACAAGACCCCATTTAAGGGCAGCATGTCCATCCTGTACACACATAACAATAATCCAACATATATTAGCTGATACTTTTCAGAAAGAAAAAAAAAAGTGCAACTTCATGGTGCAGCAAGAAGAAATGTCAGTGAGATTCTGCATCTAAGTAATTTGCTGACAATCTGTTAATCCAAAAAGCTGTGCCATTAAAGCACCGTGATCAAGCACCATGATGTTCCTGTTAGCTCTCCTCAATGGAACCCCATGAACGTGAAATGTAAAAAAAAAACTAAATAACCAACAGCCAATGCAAACCTAATTCCATTAAACCAAATGACAAAATGTTTCAAGTGATTCACACTAGCATCACTAACCTGACAGTGTGCTGTATATATAGCCCAATAAAATACTCAATATTATCACTACTAACACTCATATCAGTCTCTCTTGTGCACAAAATATGTTGTGATTCCTTCTTATACAGACCCATAACTCAGTAAGTCAAGAAACTGAAGGTCTCTTATGATGAAATTGGGGAAGTGGTAGAACAAACCTGCAGATGTTAAAGTCAGCTTTAATATCAGCCAGCATGCTTTCACCTCCACCTTTCCATATAGAGCTCTAAGTATAAACTAATGTGACTCCACCGAGAGGATAAATCTCTTTGTCTGAGCCTCCATAAATTCTGGTGTTGCACTTTAGTTTCCACTGCGAGGGTGTGCTCTAGTATTTCATTATTATAGCCTCTACATTCAAACTTCCGCAGACCTTTGTCTTGTAACTCAGAGCCATCATCGGAACCGCAAAAATGTCTGAGCCTTAAAATATTACTTTATGGCTAAAGTCTGCCAACATCCAATAAAGAAAAGCATTCCGGATAATGCAGCTCGAGCTGCATTTTATGGATTCCTTTGTGGAATTCAAATAAGTGTTGAACCCCCGCAAAATCTTTTGAGTTACTGTTCCTTATATAAAAGCTACTTCATCTCTCGTTCCTCCCCTACTCCACTATGGCTATGAGAGGATGCAGTTTGTTCCTGTCAGCTACTCACAGAAAAGGTTTACAGGCGCTCCCTAACTAGTGTCGAAGGCATATTATATATTATATGCATTATACATTTGGATGAATATGACTGATTCTCCTATTACTGTGTTTTAATGTGCAAGTCTAGATGGAGCCTGATACATTTATACCATTGGCTTGTTCATAAACAAATTTTGCATAACTTTATATGAACTCTGACATCACATTTGTACACTTTAAAGTAATGAATGACTGTACATTCTACATATTGCCTTACACTGACTATTTAGTCAACATAAGTACTTGACAAAGTTAGGTAATCAGGTAAAAGTTGGTAATAGCTAACAAATACCATGTTACCAAGTTTGTGAAAACATCTGAGAAGTAGAAGAACATTTCAAAGTCATACATTTAGACAACTTCAGTCTTCAGCGGAGATGCCAATTGATGTCCTTACCTCTGTCCTTTGTTGCTTCTGTGCTCTTTTTTTCATATTCCTCTCCTTGGGGCTGTAATGAGGTGGTCTTTTGTGGCACACTTGATGACTCTGACTTTATGAATATGTGCTAGTATGGGCTTAACCAAGTTTCCCAGATGCTACAGCAAACAGTTGACAGGAGAGGCTTGTGGCCATTTGTTCCACAGTCTTTCTCAACCGACGGCCCACTCAGAGTTGGGTTTGTTTTGTTCCTCACTGTTCACACTTACAAAATGAACATGGGAAATGTTCACAATGTTCACACAGTAGCCCTAAGCCGATTCATAAGATATTATGATATTAGCGGTTGGAATATGTAATACTACTAATAATATGTACTAATCCATACTGTCTGCTTAACCCATGCTTATAAAAGAGTTAAATTAGACACATTTCTAAGAGTTAAACTCTTGGTTTTAATTTCTACGACATGCCTAACCTCATAATGTATTCTAACCAGATTCTGGTCTTGAATATTCCTTTATCTTATAATTGCACTGGTAATCAGGCAAGTAAAACAGCCTAAAAATCCAGTTTTCCTCCAAGTTCCTCCAATTTGGTGTCCTCTTTTGTAAGATCCTCAAATACATTGACGCCCTCTGGGACACTTAATCCCTCCAGCATGTCCTGGGTCTATGCCAGGGTCTCCTCCCAGTCAGTCATGCCTAGAAAATCTTCTCTGGGAGTGTCCAAGTGACATCTGTATCGACCATACCTCCAGAGGCACTTCTCAAGAGCAATGGTTAAGTACCAAAATCCTCCTCACTTATTACTTCATGTTTGTATGGCTATCTTTGTGAGGACATTCAGAGACATAATGCATTCCCTAGCCACTTACCCTAACCGTAACCGAACTGGAACCTTTACCCTAACACCAAGTCTTAACCCTCAAACAGCCTTCTGAAGAAGTGTGAACTGGCCAAAATGTCCATATGTGCTCACTCTGACTGAATAAAACTGAAAGTGGTGCTCAGAAAGATAGCTGTATTAGCTGTATTATCACTCAGTTTGACATGTGGCCTTTTCACCTCATTTAGCACCACAACCCAATGGCAACCTTCCCGCAAACCAAAATCCGAAGGCAGCAATTGAAACATAAAAGATATATATACAAATTAAATAATGTAATAACCCCAAAGAGTTGAAGAACAACCTTGGAGATCAATAAAAACTGCAGATGTCTATCAAGATACAGTATGCAAGAGGTTTGTGTGTTTCTCCCATTCAATCTCATCCCTCCATCTCGTTCTCCCACCCTCTCGCACACACACACACACATGCAGTCAGAAATGATGAAGGTCTGTGTTTGACACGGGTGATGTAAGTGTGCTGAAACTGAGCATGAAGGTCAGTGAGATGCTGGGAGAACCCAGGCTTGCATTACCGAAGTGACAGGAGAGAAATCTCATACTCCCTCTCTCTTTCACCCAAAGCATGCACACAAAGAAATGATGCAGACAAAACACACACACAAGTGACTGTGCACATACACACACACACGCACACACAAACATGGCGTATGGCTGATGGATGCTGTTTGAGTTGCAGTGGAGGTATCCTGTTGTTTTCCACTAAGCACTTTCTGTTCAGCACTCATTGCTAAGAGTAATGGTCAGTGAGGAGCCCTGCTGCTCTGTGAGTGTGTGAGTGTGTTTGTGTGTTTGATGGAGAGAGGAGAGTTCTTGATTCCAAAATCTTTGTTATATTTCACACAGGCTTCACACACTAACTGTGTTCTTTATGCTTGAACACTCATCTCTGCAGTTCCACACGCTGAAGATTTGCATGTGTGTGCTCTGCATAAAGGATTTGCCCACTCGGCCGTACGGCAGTTGGCTCAAAGTAAAGGCTGCACTCCCGCTTCATCTGCTATGTCTTGAGTAAGTAGAGGGCTACTATGAAGCCAGTTAGACCCATCTGTGTCACAGGATGATCATGCGTAACCTTCATCGGAAGATGGTTTGGGATAGTTCCAATTAAGGGAACTGTCAGTGCTGCTGGAAGTAATGATATTTTAGACCATATGTGGAGTACTGTAAATCAGGAAGTGGGTTTTCAAGTTTTGGTGGTGGTGTGGAAGCATTTGTTTGGTCTGCACAGAGCCATTACCTCAATCCCCACCAAGACCTTTGGGATGAATTGGAAAGACAGCTGCGACCCAGCATTAGTACCTCACCTAATGAATGCTCTTGTGTCTGAATCTGAGCAAATGTCTGCAGCCGTGTTGCAAAAATTTGTGGACAGTCTATCTTGAAGAGGGAAGGCTGGAATAAAAGTATACCGCTGCTTGGTATAAAACTGATGCACAGTTTTAGCCACGGAGCTTAGCGAGATAATGAGATTCTGGTCTTGTAATCATGGGAAAACACACTTAAGGAGAAACTGTACAAGCTCAGTTGGTGTACTTCATTTTCAAAAATGTAAACAAATGTGTAATCGAAAAAAAGTTGCCCACAGTTCAGTTCACTGCATCTGCGACATGCGTCTTTGGTCCAAGTATTTGGTATTTGTTGTTTATAACAGTCAATGATTTTGTAGCTGTTAGCCAAAACACACAACGAACATGACTGTAGAAGATATTCAGATGTAATTTTAGACTTCATGACTCAAGGTTTGTCATCTGAATTTATCTCTGAGCGTTCGTCTTCTGAATATGGAGAAGCACCAGGTTTTTCCACAAGAAACATCCGGAAATTTTGCGCTGAACATGCCCCGGGCTGTTGGATTGATCCATGCCTGTGAGAGCAGTGTACAAGTGTTGATTGCTCCAAATTCCAGATGCAGTCTACTTCCAGTTTCATTAAAGGGAAATATGTCAGTTTTTTATTTTTGTTTGTGGCTTGTTTTTAGTTTCACATTTATTAGAGTCATCACACATTTATCGCATTAGTTGAACAAAAATTAAATCTAATATTAACTTTGTCTTTTTGGTTTTAGAACACAGAATAGAATACATTTTATTAAGTAGCTTTCCCGTTTTTCATTTCTGGCTTTACAAGCAAACTTGAAAAACCAGCGCTGACCTACTTCCCTGCTTCCTATTTTTAATGTGACATTTTGCAAATATTACAAAAAAAAAGTTGAGAAAAAAAAACAACACATATTGATACTCAAGATTCAAATTAGAAGATGCCATCACCCCTGTCCTTTCAAGTAAAGATGGCTGAAGACGAGCTTATCCTTTCATGACATAAGTCTTAATTAAAAGATATAGTCTCCGGCTCTTTCTATTTTTCTTTCCATTTGAGAATGCAGTTTGCTTGAATGATGCAACAACTATTAGCAACAACCTTTGACATGGTATACAATATAGCTATAGTATAGTACTAAGTATAGTACTATATGTATATATATAAAAGTTCTATTTAGTCTGTCATTGAGCCATGTGAGCCAGCCACACTGCCAGGATTCTCATATCAAAATGGAATGCAGCCATTTTTAATGTTATTAATTATGCCTGCTGTTCCTGCGATGTCATGCCAAAATGTCTGCTGTGAAATAGGTCTATTACACTCAACCGTTACATATAATTAGCATTTGTTTTTAGCCTGTTCACAACAGTTCAAGACTCCCTCCTCATCCTGTGGGTTTTAAGAGATGTTATTAGCTCTGCAGATTGCATTTCACATTAAGCCGTTTTAGCACTCTTCCTGTGACCCCATTGCTCTTCAGTGCCAGGTTAAGAAGCACAGCACTAGACTAATGAGATAGAGGAACGGCACTCCCTTACGCTCACTAGCTGGTTGCTAACTTGTCTGTCTGTCAGGATTTTCATTTCACTGAAAACACCTGTCTGTTGCATCTGAAGGAGAGGGAGAGTAAAGGAAAAACATTTAATGTGTGTATGTATTTAATAAAATACAATTTCTCTAGTAAAGTCTGCGGGTTAATCACACGTGACCCCTTTCACAGTATACACACAGAACATGAAGCATTTGGTCTATTTTGTGCAGATGCTATTTTTTTAGGCTTTCACCATCATTTGTACATCTTTTACACATAACTGCTGTCGCAATGCAGAGAATCTTTTACAAGGAAAACAGATCAAAGCGCACTGATGTAGTCAAATGTACGTGAAGCCATACATGCAAAATTGAAAGATGTGCAGCTTACAACCGGATACTTTATTCGAATGCCAAGAAATGTATCACTTTTCTCTCAATTTTGCGCTCAGTAGACACGGCTACATCAAATAAAAATAGTTGGCACATTTGGAACACTGCAGGACAAAAAAAGACACATATCAATCACTTACTCTAAGGAGTAACATACTGTTGATTAATTACTTTCTATTGTATTTAACAAAATATATTGACCTATTGACCCAGTGATTGTTTTGGCGGTGGAAAAAATTTGTGACAGTAGCTTTGGATTTTAAACTTGGGACACTATATAGTTGTTGTTTGTTCAGTATGCACCATGCATGACACCATGTATGTGTAATCAGAATAAAGACATAAGCACTGAACACTCACTGACAAACAGGGAAATGTGCCACGCCCCCAAGTCAGCGCTCAGCTGCGTCTTCCAGCAGTGTGCAGTGTAGGCACTGTTGGTCTGAAAGGTTTAGCAGCGTCTTAAAAGGCAAGCCAAGGCCTCCCACAGAGAGACCTCGTCAGCCCATCACCCAGCCGTCACCGCTTCACAGTAAACTGACATCAAGCAGCCCCTGTAGTGCTGAACACAGGACAGGAGAGAGACATAAACATGGCGCGGGACACCCAGTCTGACACAAAGCGCCACACCTCGCCATGGCTGAGCAAAAAGATAGGGGCAGACGGGAGCGGAGCCCCTTCGTGTGTGTGTGCTTGTGCGCGAGCGCGTGTACTTGTAAGTACACGTCTTTGTGTGTGTCTTGTTTACAGAGCTCTTCTGTCATATGTCTTCATCTCCACTTTCTATCCCCTCACTGTTCTTCAGCTCTGTGGCTAAGCCAGCATGAGGCAGAGACACACTGTGCAGGTTTCATCCTTTAGCTTAGAGGTGAGTGTTTCTGTGAGAGGGAAAAAGAGAACGAGAGGGCGAGAGAGAGAGAAAGAAAGAAAGAAAGAAAGAAAGAAAGAAAGAAAGGGCATGATTGTGTGTAACAGAATGAGTCTCCCACCTCAAATGTATGTTTCCTCCCTGAAATTGTGCCCTTAAATTTGCTCTCATTCACCCTGCAGGTGTGTGTGCTTTTATGCATGTGTGTCTGTGTTTACCTCTGCAGTCTGATCCCAAGCTTATACTCTAGTGAGTGGCAGCCACCACCATTCAGAAGCTCTTTCCTTGGGGCATAATGC
>JASGAT010387034.1:11261-24377 GCA_030220025.1 Chelon auratus
CTTGCTTCAGATGCATTTCCTTACAGCGCTCTCGTTTCTAGACGGAGAACCACACTGAAACGGGTGTGTGTTGGTATGGTGTGTGTGTGCGCGCGCGCGCGGTTTGTCACATGTTAAATGTTGTCATAATGAGCGTATTGAACCAAATGTCAGATAAAAGTGGGGGGATTTAGGGGATCCATCCTTTATTAAGCGTTCATATTGTTTCCATGCGCATGACAGCAGAGACAAAGTGTTTAATACAAATGGATTTTCATATTCTCAAATAAATATCACAGCCATGAATAGACATGACAGTGATATCAGATGGAGAGGGCTTGATTTCCACTTTGCATTCTGTCTCTTCAAATGAATCCTTTGGCAGTAGTTATTAAAAGATAGTTTAAACTACTCATAGATGAGGGATTGTTGCTTTCTACTTGCCTTCTACCCCATTAGCGTAAGCAGAACATGAGGAATATGATATTAATATTTAAGACTTTGTGTTCACATTAGGGAGACAAATGAAATGACATCTGAGAGGCTTCTGTTTGTTTTCTGATTTTCCAAAAGCCCTTTTAATGTCTCACAAACAAAAATGCTGCCCGTGGAGACTTTGCAAAAGAAGAGAAACAACTAAATGCCAAAGCATCACAGAGTGGTATGTCTGAATCAATTTACCTTTTATGTTTCGTTCCTCCACTAGCCTCACTTCTAGTCCGTACAACTAGCATTTCACCACTATCTCGGGGATAAATCACACACTACATGCGATGAGATTAGTTCACCTAACTCACTCTCACTGAATTTAAATCCCACAAAGCATTCATTTTGAAGAACATCATCATTATTTCATTTTCCCCGGCAAGTGAACAACACAATTTCGTTTGATTACAAGCCGTGCACTCATGCATTATAAACGACCGAATCGTTTCATTACATTTCAAGTCATTGCGAGGGAACGGCACATGCTAAATCAGTATTCATAAGTCCATATTTCTTGTTTGATGATAATTTCTCATTTCGCCAGATTAAACAGCATATTTTGGATAAAGGGAGCCATGACGCATTCAGAGAGAATGAGAGAGAGAAAGAAAGAGAGTTTGCGGGTGGGGGAAGAAACTCATGAAGGACATTTTAAGATGTTTGGTTTGACTGTGTTATGAATTCATTCTTGTGGTCCCTAGGAAATTTAATTACACACAGGACAACACTTGCCTGAGTGTGTGTATGTGTGTGCGTGTTTATTGGCAGCGAGAACACAATTGTATGTGAGAACCAAGCGCTCCTCCCTCAGCATCCGCTAGAGCAGACAGCAGACAGAGCTCCGTCCAGAATGGCAGTGAGAGTGTCGGTTCCCCGCAAACGATCAAAGAGCTCCGTGCCTCTGTGCTCCAACCACCAGGGGATTTACTGTCCCCATGATGAGCGGGGAGAGAGAATTAAGAGGACAGGCTAGAGAGAAGAAAGCGGGTGAGATCGAAGAGAAAGAGGGGAAGCAACAGACAAGGGCTGTGCAAAAATGAAAGGCAGAGCGAAGGGAGGAGGTGGAAGAAGAAGGGGAAACTGAAAGTAGAATGGCTAAGCATGGCTGAAAGGAAGGGAGAATGCCAGAATGAGAGATGAGAAACTGATGGAGGAAAAAAATGAGGACTGAGGGAGTAAGAGATGAAGCGGGAAAGAGCGTAGAGAGAAAGAAGAGGAAGGCACCATTAGAGTGAAAACGAATGGAGAACTAAGAACCTCAGGGTTGAAATCTTCTTACAAGCTGGAGAGATGATTGCAACTATCACACTGCCCCACATCTTGCCTCTCTCCACATTGCTCCCCTGTTCCAACAATACAGAGAGCAGAGTTGGATGACCGCGGGGGAGACAGGAGAGAAGTGGGCCAACCAGGAGAGGTAGCCGAAGACCTGAGGCTTCAAAGGGTTCTGGGATGTTTTAATCCTCTTCCCTTTGTCTACTCATCTCCTTTCTCTCCGCTGTTCTACCCTTTCTACTCCCACTGACACATTCATCTATTGTTCCCCATCACCGGTTCTCTGCCACCTTTCATCTCTCCGTTCGTTTGATTTCTAATCAAAACCCAAATTATTAAGCAATAGAAAAAGCATGTAGTGCCCGAGTTAAATTTTCATACAGTGCTGAGGTAATCCCCAGAAGATTGTCAGACCATCCAAAATCACATTGCCAGATGTGTCATTATTAAGGAATTAAAGGACAAAAACAAGTTTGGGTTAGACTCATGCCCAGATACTCAATTTGTGTAGCTGTCTGGGCTTCTGAATAAATCTGCTTTTCAGTCACAAGGACTTCAAAGTGGAGAAATTGAGAAAATGTCAAGTACTGCCACACCGTCACACTGGACTTATTTAAAGACTGCCTTTACGATAAGGTCCGGCTACTTGTCCACATCTCCCTTCCTCCTTCATTTGTGGATTCAAATTCAAAGTGTAGCCACTGAATCTCTGGGTTGTGTCATGGCATACAGTTAGAACAATGGATGACTGCTGGAGTTAACTGAATGTAAATCTCTGTTGCCATTGCCCTCCGGGATCCTTTCTCCAACCTTCACCAAACCAAATCAATACTTGCGGCTGTTCAGTTTCTTTTGTGTTTTTCTGGTTCTTTTGATTGCTTTGACAATGCACAACCAAAAGTTTTCAAAGCCCACTTCTGCCAGTGTGGTTTTATATTTTTATTATATTTTATTTGTCAAGATAGTAAGAGCATTGTTCAACAACGACTTTCACGCCTAGTAAAGTTGAACTTGAAAAAATATTTTTTATCCATTTCCTTTCACTGTATTCACTACGGTAGAGCTGTTTTCTAAGCCTCAAAATGTCACGTACTACTACTCCTTGTAGCATCCTGGCTGCTGTTTATGGACGTATGGGATGTACTGTGATAGCGCTTGGATTAAAACAGGAAGCTTGAGGCTCAGATCAGGTGCAGACCAACCAAAAAGTATCACTAATGCACTTTGGTGACCTGAGGTCTGGGTCGCAGCCCAGCCAATCACTCACTCACTCACTTCCCTGTCTGTGTGCACAGGCTCCCTTTTATAGGCTACACCTCAGGCCCAACCACTGAACATGTGAGCCCTGAACAGGTTGCATCACTACTACACAATCTTTACAACCAATGTGCATCTCTTCACAGGACAGGCCCTCATCAGTAGCAGCTGAGAGGCCCCACCAATAGAAACACATATGATACATCCAAGGACCTTCATCACATACTGTATATATTGTACATTAAAATTCCAAATATCTTGCCCTACCTCTGTGCAGTACCCCTAAATACTGTATTTTAAGAGTCTTTAAATGTCTGAAATTGACAAGTAAAGCTTTACAAGTTGGTCTGGAGTCACTCTGTTGGGAACTGATTATGTCCCAGCAAAGATATGCCACTCCAATCAAATTGTTTAGGCAGGCTTTATGTGGTGAGGGACTGAAGTCACACACATCATCTTAGCACAACAAAAAGGATAGGAGCTATTATTTTCTCTGCATCAGTTGAAATATGCCTCGTAATAAAACCCAAAGCTAAATGACTTATCCTGATAAGACCGTTTTTATGACATTTTATGCCTGCTTCAAGCCTCAGTTCTTGGCATTTTTGGCATATTTTTAGTGCCATATGGGTGGACTACACCATTGTAAGCATCTGCAGACGTGCCAGCATCGTTCAGTCATTACGCCGCTGAAACGGTAGTAGGTGGCAAGTAAGCTGTGTTGATTTCCTCTACGTCAGACATTGAGAACAGTTCCTGATGGAGTTGGACATAAAAAATGTTAAACAACAATTTATTTTACTGAAACCAGTTTGAATTTTTCCATGCTTGTCACTAAGAGATTTGAAAGAGGAAATGCAATGGTGCGGCACCATTTACACCAATTTGACTCAGAAGCATACATCTAGCAATAAACCCTTGACCACTGAGACACTCCTTCCCAGTGCCCTTATCTCTAATACTATGCAAGCCTAAAGGAATCGTCATCAGTCCTCCGTACATGGACCATTCCAAATATATTTGCTGTACGACTATGGCAAAACAAAAAACACGACTCCTTTCCAACTGATTAGATACGTTTGCCTGACCAAACGGGAATTTAACCAGAGAGTGATTTTGACATAAAACATCTCACAAAAAGTAGGCAAACCCAGAGACTGAAGGAACTGGAAGAAAAGATTAACTTGAATCCCGCAACCCACCCCGCACCTCCCTTCAATACACATGCTATGTCTCCAGGGTCCCTTTGTGCTCTCTAGCACCTCCAGAGGCAACCTGTCACACACAACATCATAAGCATAATCAGAGAGTTCAAAGCTGGTATATATGAAAGAAAAACACCCACATCTGCACACCCACTGCACCTCCTGGCACTGTCGATGTGTGACATCTATGTGTACACTAAAACATTGCCAACTAGAATATTATGTAGCAGCATAAGCATACATACATGTCAATACAGCCCCCATCTGTGCAAATATAATTTTTAGGATAGAGTAACACCCCAAATCATATGAAAAGTCCTGCTTTATGCACCGCTAGTGTCATGCTGTAGGAATATTTACTCTCTATATTACTATGTGCCAACCTGCTGTGTGGGAACCAGTGAGACATGATGGCTATTTCAACAGAAAAAATAACATTCATTTTTATCCAGTTCTGCAACAGAGCGAGAGGGGCTTTCATCGGAATGTTTTGACCTTGCGGTGTAGATGCTTAACATCCCAAGAATGAAATTGGCACTCCTAAAATGGATTTGGCCTGATGTGCAGAGGCTTATAACAAATGCCAGCACTGTAGTATTTAAGAGGGTACTGGCGGAGAAACATCAAGTGTGTGCCTGTGTGTGTGTGTGTGCGGGCGTATGTTTTACTCCACACAAAGCTGCCAGTGTTTTATTCCTAGCTAAATATTTATAACAGAGAAAGACACTTAGGAAGTCAGACAAACACACACATTCAGAGACAGACATGGAGGAGAGAAAGTGAGAGTCAGAGGGAGACGGGCAGACAGGGAGAAGAAGGAGGAAGCTTATTATTTAATGTCCTACTTGGCAGAGAGCTGTCAGAAACCAGGAGAGCAGAGGCTTGCCAGGGACTGACAGAACAAAATCACCATTCATCTTCTTCTCTTCAAGACATGGACAAGCTTAATGAATTAATATCTAGCCCTTCTCTTACCTCTCTCACCATGTGACGTGCGGGCTTCATATTTGTAGGTTTTAGACCAACGAGAAGTGGCAGCGCGATCCGAGCAACATGGCATTAAATCAACACAAAGGGCACCATTCATCCTTTAACGGCATCATTACCTGGAAAGATCTCTCTATCAAGACTCTAAACTCTCACACTTCAGGCACACGTAGGCCAGTTATAACTCCACCAGCACCGCAGACAATAGCTGCGAAAGGCAAATTAGCAAACAATAGACTGTGCTCCCATAGCCTGACTGGTGAAAACAGTACAAGGCGAGCTAATGCATCTCAGGCAGGCCAGATTCCTCTCTCCTCCCTTATCTTCCCCTAACACGCTATCAGACAAATTAGCAATGTGGTCCACTTAAGAGTGAGTTCCGTGTGTGTCTACGTGTGCGCTCCTGTTTGTGTAACATTGCACGTGTGTCTGTGCGTTCAGCAGTTGGGTCCACTCATCGTCTGCCTCCTCTCTTGATGTTATTTATGGCTGTTTAAATGATCTCAGACACCTCTCATTTGTTTAGACAGCCCCAATTGGCTTTCTGTCTGAGGAAAAAGAGAAGAGGAGGGCTCGAGAGCGGCGAGGCAGGAGGGAGAGATGCGGGGAGACACGGGGGAGGATATAAGAGAGGTGGGGAGGGAGGAGAGCGGCCAGACAAACAAGGACGAGGCGTGAGGGATGGTCGAGAACAGAAAGGGGTGAGGAGGGAGACGGCGGAGATGGATTAAAGGGGAAGAGTTGGGAGGGGAGTGAGAGAAGAGGCAGGGGAGTGGATAGACAAAATCAAGATAAGGAAAGGAGGGTGAGGAGAAAACTGTTTCGGAAGGAGAATTTGCAGGAGAGTTGGGAAGACACAGAGAAGGTGACCAGGCAGGGCACCAAGTGAAAGGAGGGAGAGCAAAGCCTCTGACTCAGACTGATCAATTTGTTTTTTTCCCACTGAACCAAAAGTTACTTATAGTATCTTAAATCCAATGCCTAGTGCTATAAAACTTTTCCAGCGCAGTATTTTAACTGCAGCTATTGTCACTGGTTCTTTCCAAGAGTTAGAAAATAATGTACTCTCACCTGACAGTTTATTAGGTGCACAAGTAAAAATGAATGCATTCTAATATAACAGTCCCGGGCCGCACCAAATCTTGGCTTAATGTTTTGTTGAACAGCATAAGAAAGGCGACAGGAAGCCAGCAAAACATTTCAGGAACCAATCCACCATTAACAAAACAGATTAACTCACTGGTCATTTTGGAGGATGCAGTTGTGGTGCTGTTAAACTGTAGATAAAGTGTTAATGTTATTTAACCCCGCCTAAAATAAGGTTGTCAAAATAATAGAAATAGGTGTCAGTACAACACAATACAATTCAATAGCACAAAAGCCCCTGTCTCCACGACACAGTTGATTCAACAGCTCTCTCAGCTATTTTAAACAAATGCTGAGTAAAATAACGTTCACAGAGATAAGATCTGTATTAGAATGTATTCTCTAGTGTACCTAATGAACTAGCCTGGCTCTGTATAGACGGAACAAATTCCGCCTCTCAGCATTGCCAACTAGCAAGTCTAGCTAATCAACATGTATGCATCATTTCGGATGTATTTCAATTTGTGGCCATTAGAATATATATGTCTAGTTGAGTAGCTTCCTGTCAACTTGCACACAATAATGAAACATATTTGCAGGAATATGAACTATTGATTAAAGCTAAACACTGCAATAAACTTTCAGTACACAGACAATATATAGACTCAGAATATCGAACAAATAGCTCAGGGACTCAGTGAATTGAATTTCTCTCCCCATAATAAGCTAGATGCATGATTCAGTTAGCTATCTAGTGTCATCATGAGGGCTGTCAATAGTTAAAATATTTAATCCAAAAATATTTAATCACTTGATTTCCATAGTTAACACCTTTTTTTGAATATCAGTTTTAAGTGTAATTGGATTTTCACAGTATCTACTCTTATGAACCCCTCAGCTGCTAAGGAAGGTCCCTGCTCAGTCCATAACTTAATTCACATCAAAGGTAAATTCAAATAATTTAGTTCTTGTCAAAAGAGTAGTATACCTGGCTGACATGCTAATAATTCCGTCCCACACGGCTGGCATGGCTCTGCTCAGGGTCGACCGGCACAGTCCCGATCAATCGGACTAATTGTTTTCACATTTCTGACAGTTTCTCATCATCACCTCTAAGTGTCGCCAAAGGATCAACAGCTGTAGAAGCCAGCGTACGCCAGCCATGGCAATGGCGTGAGGCACGTACAAGTTCGCGGACATTTCTCTCTTGATACATCTGAACTTTTCCGTGAACGAGTACGTGCGGAACGTTTTTGTGCGCACGCACCCTTCGTACACGAGGCCCCTGTTCACTCAACACCAGCTCCATCACCAAGAAAGCCCAGCAGTGTCAAGCTGAGAAGAGAACTCCTTCCACTCCCCATCCAGACCACAGATCGCATCCTGAGCAGCTGCATCACTGTCTGGTTTGGGAACTGCACCATCTTGGATCGCAAGACCCTGCAGCGCATAGTGAGGACAGCTGAGAAGATCACTGGAGTCTGTCTACCTTCCATCACAAACATTTACACCACACGGTGCATCCCCAAAGCCAACAGCATCGTGGATGACACCGCACACCCTTTACACACGCACACTCTTCTCTCTCCTTCCATCTGGGAGAAGGTACTGGAGCATTTGGACCCACACAACCAGACTGTGTAATAGTTTCTTCCCTCGAGCCATCAGACTCTTCAACTTGCTGAAACTGGAGTGAACACACACAATACACACACTCACTCACAACCATGATCATGTCATAACCTGTATTCCGCCCTTTGAACACATGTTTGGATCCCTTGCAAGCACTATGCTGCTAATCAGTCGAACATTTACAATCACCTTAACTCATACTCTGTGTATTAGTCGCTGCTGCTTTCTGTTGTGTTGTTGTTGTTGTGTAGTGCATTGTCTACCAAGTGTTTTGTACTGTCTGTACTGTATTCATTACACTGTTTTTTGTTTTTGCACTGTTTGCGATGTATGCACTGTTTGCACTGTTTTTCTATTGTCTGCACTTTATGCTCAGTCTCTTGTATTGTACTTAGCCCTATGTCTTCATGTAGCTCTATGGTCCTGGAGGAATGTCCTCGCATCTCACTATATACACTTGAAATGACAATAAAATCCTCTTTGACCTTTGAAAGAAGCATCTGACAGGAACTTGAAGATGAACTTGCCGTTCAAAAGACGTTATCTATTTCGGTTTGGGTTGGCACAATGATGTGGTGGTTAGCACTGATCCCTCACAACAAGAAGGTTCTTTGTTTGAATCCATGGGCCGACTGGGCCTTTCTGTGTGGAGTTTGCATGTTCTCCCTGTGTCTGCGTGGGTTCTCTCTGGGTACTCTGGCTTCCTCCCACCATCCCTGCGATAGACTGGCGGCCTGTCCAGTGCATACCCCACCTCTCGCCCAGTGAGAGCTGGGATAGGCTCCAGCACCCCCAGCGACCCTCCAGACGACATGCGGTTACAGAAAATGAATGAATGTTTCTGCTTGCTCTCTCCTTTTTCAGGATTTTTGGCAGTTTCGATGCAACAGAGCATAACGCTGCTCTTCGCAAGTTAAAACTTTACTACTTCAGACTCTGTTTGCTTTCCACAGTGTTAATGCTGCTTTGATCACTTCCTGATTTCACAAACTATGGCTTGGCCATTCTAATAACAGAGCATGTGTGGGTTAATTGAGCATTAAAAAAACAGCCTTCAAAGCAATTTGCGTTATTAACGTGTAACTTTGACAGCCCTAATGATTATTAATTGTAATTTTCTGCTTCACTTACCTCTATCTTGCTTTCTTTTCTCCTTTTCATCTTTATTTTTCATTCTTATTTCACTTTCATTTTGGATTGGATAGTGTTGTCATACTACTTTAAAGGGTCATGCACATGGCATGTAACAGGGTTGAGTGTGCAGAGCTGTATCAGTTTGGGGTACCTTAGACAGGTCTCCTACTGTCATTAAAATTGCTACTGCTCTAATTTGAAGCTTGTCAACCCTCTGTGGGTTCACACCTGAGGCCCCAAGCAGCCTCCTGCTTTGCTTCTGCACATGCTTCATTACTTGCAATGTTTTGCTAATTTTGTATTGTAAATATTATAGTATTAGATATCTTGCAAAAATTAAGGAGAAATATGACTGAACACATAAAATACTCTAACCTATGCGGGTGACCTTGCTACACACTACATTAACATTGTCGTCAGCATGTTAGCATGCTGACATTAGCTTGACTGTGCCATAAGCAGTAATGATAAGACATTACCGCTTGTGGGTTAATGCTACATTTCTATATTTTTTTTCTTTTCTTATACTACAGACATTTAAAGGTCGATGTTAATTAAAAATAAATAAATTAAATAAAATTACCACTTGTTTCATGACAGCACACACACAAAAAAAGACTATTATACTATTATAATGCCATGCACAATGAAAATCGAACAAAATCCAGAACCAAGATTATGGATGTTAGAAAGCCCCAGTCTCCACAAAGGCCTCTAAAGGTATGTGCAGTCACATCTCTGCATTCGCATGCATGTAGATAGATCTATCGCTACAATATACAATATGCATGTGTTTTTTTATGTGTGCGTCTGTTTACATGCGCGTTTGTGGAGATCAGTGAGGAATCAAAGCATACGGACCAGGAATGGGGGGAGGCCTTGTTTGTCTGATTAGGCCCCTCCAGGGAATACAGAAGAGCTAGTGGGAGGGCGGATAGTCTTCGCACAGGTTGTTAAAACACGACTCCACACAGAAACACACACACACATAAAAACACAGACCAGAAATGTTTAGATGTAGACACAGCTTCAGATATACACACAGTCATGCTCAATTAAAATTGAATGTTTATGATGTAATTTCTCCTTTATTGCATGGTCTCTGGGCACTCTAATGTTAATTGCCACTGAGGCATTGTTGTTGTTTCTGACAAGTTTGGTTTGTAGAGCTCCGTAAACAATGCTGTAAACACAAGGTCAGCTCACAGTGCAAGTATAGCCTGAAGTCGTTCAGCGGCAGATTGTAATGGAAATGAGGTGGACTAGAGAACAGAGCTTCTTTCAGAATCAATGCGCACAAGCATCTTACATCTTACTTTAAACATGCAGGATGTTACATAGTTGCATGTATAGGAGCTGTGTGGTTTAATTTCAGCTTAGTCACCTTTTGCTTTAACAGCTTTGCAGACTCTTCATTCTTTCAGCCATATTTTATCTATCATTCTTGAATGAGTCTGTGCATATGCAAAGCATGTGGTGGCTGCTTTTCCTTCCCTCTGCCGTCCAACTCATCACAAACCATCCCAATTGGGTTCAGGTTGAATGAATGTGGTGCAGCACTTCATCACTCTTCTTCTTTGTGACATATTTTCCTATGTGTTATTTTGTAGTTTTCATGTCTTTATTTATTTTTATTATTTATTTATTTATTTTTTTACAATAAAAAAATAATCCACAGCATCAGTACGTTTTTCCAAACTGGCACTGTGTATGGCTGCTTTGGAGAAGCCGACATAATGAAGCCAAAGTAATAAGGATTTTTTGCCACTCAATATTTCTGAGGCAGTGCAGCACACTATAAACATAGTCCTGTCATAATATCACCAGCTTTGTAGCATATAAAGTTGGGTGATGATTCTCTGTTGGTTTGCCGTTCCAATAAATTGTGCATAGTCATTTCGGCCTTCTGCTGCAATATTTACTAGTGCAGTTTTCTGTTTATGTTCTTACATAATTCCTCCTCCAAAACAAAAGAATGAACAAATTGGTTTTCAAAAAAAAGTTTGACAATGATTCTTTGTTGCTTTGTCAATCTGAGAACTCTATTTCCCACTGTACCATATAATTTAACTTATTGTTAATATCATACTGACTAGGACGCTTTAAAGATGTATGGTGTTTTACAGCTCCTGATAGTTATGTTTTAAATTTAATGAATAATCAACATATTTTTTTCAGACGAACCATATTCCAGCAATATCCTCAATTAACAGCACAGATGCTACCTAATATTTGCAGTACTGCTTTTTTTTTTCCTTTTATCAGGGGAATGACTGAGAACAGGTTGTCAACACCATCCGGT
Source organism: Chelon auratus (assembly GCA_030220025.1). Lineage (NCBI taxonomy): Eukaryota > Metazoa > Chordata > Actinopteri > Mugiliformes > Mugilidae > Chelon > Chelon auratus. Next base: position 22,605 of record JASGAT010387034.1, read on the forward strand.
CATGAAGGCCAGACACACTGAAATTATCCTCTCTGCTTTCCCTTAACGCCTCCTCCTCCTCGGAAGGCAAAGCTATAATTAATCATCTTTCATTGTGCTAATATACAGTTTCTAACAGTGTGTAAATTGCATACAGTATCAGAATTTTCCAGTGCTATTAGACAGAGTTTAACTCAAAGGAATACTTTCTTCACTCACCTACAGCGGTGCCAGCCACATCAAAGAACACACCAGCGAGAAAGCTATGCGCTAATTATTAATACAACGAGACTGGTTTAAAATTCATGCATATCTGGAGCAGTGACCTCTGCCGACGCACAGATTTGTCTTTGTGATGTATCTGCTGTGACTGCAGCATGGGGAAGCAATAAGCGGCACAGTTAAAAAAGTAAGAGGGGATTTATCTGTAGTGGTGGCGAGTAAGTCGATGATAAATGGGTTAAACAGATGCTTTGCTTTGAAGGTAAATGAATAAAAACTAGGGAGTCTGTAAAACTGGGTCAAAGTGGAAAAGGACTTAGCTTCATGGCAACAAAAAAAATTGCCTTAAAAGGGAAAAATGTGGATAAATATACATGTTGGAAAAGTGTACTACCATTATGCAAAAGGAAGAAAAATATTTAACCAAGTGCCAAATGCAGTATAAGGAATAGTAACTTGGTAGATGAAATGCATCCAGTAGTTGCAAATGACACTAATTTAAACTATATGCTAAATTAAAGAAAAATTAGGCTAATGTCAGTTTAGTTTTTATTTGCTGTTTGTTTGTGTTGAGCCTGCAATGTGCTGTTTGAGTGTAGTTCAATCTGAGTAGTCCAATGGTGACAATCAACACTGCATTACAGGAGCAGATAAAAAGCACATACTGATGACTATGCACAAGGGTAATAAGCAGTTTCAATCACATGCAGGCTGCCCTTTGATAGTTTCATCCTGCTGTAGAGAGAGGGTATGTAGAACAGATGAAGGACAAAAAGTTCAACGCTGCTGTTCTGCCCCGACTCATCCCACTGCTTCAGCAATCAATTCTGCTGTAATTACCAGCGACGGCATCTGTCAGAGATCTGTATCTTATCAGACTGAACGATTTGATAATAGTGTTTATCAGTGGAAATGACTGGTGAGATCTTTACCACGCCAAGGATACGCAAGGGTATTTGAGGTCAGGGTTCCGTAAGAACAGTAGCTTATCAGATTGGACGGATGGAACAGCAACAATGTTGGACAAAGACTTTATAAGTGAGAGGAAATGCTTTACCTGTAGTACTTTGTGACAAATTGATCTAGCATTCACAAATATATCTTGATAAAAAGGTACAATATATTGATTAATACACAAATCCAAGAATGAGGACCACAGAGGACAGATTTTAGTGCTGAAGGAAGGAAGTATGTAACCATATAATGATCCATCAAAATAGCCCCACCAATCATTCGTATACTGAAGTACACCTCATGTTCGTTACATACTCCGCAAGAAGCGAGAAATGTTCTTGTTCTCGAGATGAGCAACAAGCGTTCTGGCCAGGTAATTTATACTTGACGAGAAACTCAAACGCCAAACTCCAGGGAAATCCTCATAGGGCCCGCCCACTGCAGCATATGTCACACGCGCTAAGCATTGTGGGCGATGCGGGAGTCTCGGATCCAGCGCCGTAGAGAGAGAAGTGTTGCGACACTCTTTGATGTCGCCGCTATGGCTGTCACGTGGTTCATGTAAACCCAATTAGTTCCAAAACATGCGCTGGCTGTCATGTTCTTCTATGGGACAGA
>JASGAT010387035.1:0-12703 GCA_030220025.1 Chelon auratus
TTTTTTTTTTCTTCTAAAATATATTTACATGTGAAATATTTCCAAACCGTCTAATTATTTTTGAGTCATGTACAGAATCCGAGTCTAAACTGGTGATTAAACATTTATTAAAGTGCTTTTTTTTTCCTCTTCTATCATTGCAACACAAAACATCTTTACATAGCAATACACTGTACAGGTCTGGATGTGTGTTATCGTGAGTCGGGCTACCTGTTTTACCAGCTGCACGTCTGTGCAGGTGTACTGGATCACAGAGGTTGTAAAGTACAATTAGTTCATTATTTTGCCTTTGAAATACAAGTGAGACTTGACATATCATACAAATAAATAGTAGTCATAGCCAGGGCTATTGCATGCAAACATCAGCATTATGTTTCTTCAAGCAGTAATACAATTCATTACTGGTGATGCATTTGAGCAGGGTGCAAAAGTATCTCTTAGTGTTTCCTTACACAGTTTCTAACCAGTGTGTCTTTGCCGTACGCCATGATTTTTTTGTTTTTTAAAAAAGTCATAATGATGCACACTACACAATGCTAATTGAAAAATGGTTGAAATATCTGACCCGTGTATTAAAATAAAAAAGGAAGAAAAGGGAAAAAGTGATGATAACATGAAAAACTACTCCTTGTCCATTTCCACATATTGTGAATGGTTGTCCGGGGATTTGCTGTGAGTTTTACTCAAATGGAGTTTGACTGCGTGATTACTTGCAAATGTCCGACAGCAGAGCTTACATTTGAACTTTGAATCAATGTCCTCCTCCGCGACTAGAGCCTCCGTGGCTCTGACACTGAGGGCCTTCGACAGTTCTGGCTCCTCTACCTTTGTATGGTGCTCTACGGGCATTTTGCACATGTCTTTGATTTGGAACCCGAGATGGGATTCCAGATGGGAAATGAATCCGGCCGGTGACCTAAACTGGGAAGCGCAGTCATTGCAGTAGAAGACCGGGTGGCCTGTGTCCATGTTCTTCAGAAATTTGGTCCCTCCTGTTTTCCTCAGTTGGTATTTTACATTTGCTAACCAATGGCTTATGGTGGTCATGGACAATCCAGTGAACTTGGAGATGTGCATCCGTTCCTGAGGGCCAAGGTCTGACAGCAGGTACTTCCCCTCCGAGGTCTGGAAGAGGCTGGAGGCAAACTGAGCTTGTAGGATAAGAAGATGGCGAGGATTCCAGTTTGACTGCCTACCCTTACGCTTGTGGACGGAGTATACCTCGGCGGAAACATCCTCAAAGCGCCTAACATCTGATTCCAGTTTCATAGTCGGAATTCTTGATGGTATGGAAGGTTTTGGCGTGGTGGCTTTTGGAAGAACTTTAACCATATCAGCAATGTCAGACAGAGCGTATTTCTGTGGCATCGGGGTAGAGGACTGTAGCAGTAAGGAACTCGCCTTGCTGTGTTTGGATTTGGTCAGGTCTATTGGCTGGTCATCGGTAACAAAGAGAAAGGGGTTATCAGGCCTGTTTCTTACAGGGTTTCCAAGCATTAAAGCCGGCTTCTCACTGCTACGGTTAATGTCAGCAAAAAGAGACTGTGTGTGAGCAGATAGTTTATCTACTCTTGAGTTATTGGGCTTATTTGCTTTTCCCAGATGATTGTTCAGAACTGACTGCAGCGCACTAAGAGGGTTTATGCCAAGTATATCCGGAGTGTCACCGAGAGGCTCTGAAGTAGTGCTGCGTCCATTGCTGGCAGTGGGGCTCGGTGTCTTGCCTCTGTCAGAGAAATCTGGGCTCAACTTCCCTTTGATCGCTTCACTCCCTTCATTCACACAGTCTGCATCAAGCTTTGAAGAGGAAGAGGAATCATCCTGACAATCGCTGTCATCATTCTCCACCAGATCAAACTTAATATTCTGACTTTCTTTACCATCGCTAATGCCAACCTTTTCTTTTTTGATGTCCACATTTTGATGCTGTCCCTGGGGAGCCTCAACTCCCACATCACCGTGGTATAACTTCCCCTTTGGGGCAATCGGTCTCAGCTTGTGGTTAAATGTCTGCTTTAGCTGAGTAGGGGGAGATGCAGAGAGAGGGGCGCTTTTGATGATGCCAGAGAGCTGATAGGCAGCATGAATGCTCGGGTAGGCACTCCAGCTTGGTGTCCCTGTTTGAGCTTTATTGATGGCAGAGGCCACTGTGTTGGCTAAAGATTTAAGAATGTCCCCTCCTCCACCTGAGTCCTGTTCAAGATCCTCCTCACGGAGATAAGGGTACTTAAAAGCCCCATTGCCTGTCTTTTGATCCTCACTCTCTTGCTTGTCATCTTTAGTTTCAGTTTCTTCCATTTTGTCTGATGTACCTTCCCCCTGGCTATCCTTCTCACTGCTCCCAGGGGAAGGATTTTTTGGAGACACCTTTTCTCCCTCAGTGTCACTGGCAGCAGGCTCAGCTAAACCCTGGATCTTCTCTATGGCCAGGGGGTCGAGCGCTAACTGTTTACCCTTTTTAGAAGCCGAGTTAGTGACTTTAATGAAGTGTCCTGTAACCATCATATGCGTGGTGAGTTGCTGAAGAGTGTCGTGGGAGCTTCCGCACTCCATGCATTTGAGAATCTGAGACTTGCACGTCTCAAACTGCCAGGTGTAACTCGCCCCATTCTGATATCCGTATCGATTATTGTTAGCATTTGAAATGGCAGCGGCCCGTTGTGCCTCAGTGTAGCCGGCCAGACCGGTCGTAGAGTCAGGGGAGCAAGGTCTTGTCGTTTCAAAGGCCCGTTTCTTTGCTGGTGGCAATAATTTGGGTGTGATCACTGGGATTGGCTCTTTTAAAGGCACTTTTTGGTAATGTTTAGTTTTAATCATATGGACGCTCAGATCCTGGAGTGAGTCAAAAGAATGACCACAGAACATGCACTTCAAAACCTTCTGTGCATCCTCTTTCCCTTCCATATCTTGCAGATTTCGTTTCCTAGATTTAGAAGAGGAGGCGGAGGAATTACTCTGTTTGCTGTGGTTGTTGTCTTGGTAGTGTCCACTCTTGTTCATGTGGACTGTCAGCTCCACAAGAGTGTCGTAAGCAGCGCTACAATCCTTACAGCGGAATCGGCTGGCTCCTGTGAACACTGAGCCACAGGGTTTGGTGGTTTGCCTATACAAGTGGACAGAGCTAAAGAGGTTGGGTTTGGATGCAGGCTTTGGAGAGAGTGTCTGCTGCAAGGTCTTAGAGAGAGCATCCTGGTGCCAGTCAAACTCACTCTTGGTGCTTCCATTGGTGCTGTCACAGTTGGCTTTGCTGGTGTTTTTGCCCATTTTCAAGTCCATCCCGATCCCCGTCCAGTAGGAATCTGAGAGAAAGTTTGCATAGGCTGCCCTCATTTTCTCCAGGCTGCCGCCCATATCCTCTTTATGTTTGGAGGTGCGACTTTCTTCATCCCTCTGACTCTCGGGTGGCGATGAGGTTTTGAAGTCTGAGAGTCTATCACTGGTGTCGCTAAGGCGTGACTCCAACTCTGCCTCTTGATTGGAAAGGACACTAACGGGAGAGTTCTGGTTGCTATAGGTGTTAGTGCTCTTGTTGTCTAACTCCCTGTCCTCACACACTTTCGGACTGGTCTTCTCTGAGCATTCCTCTTCGGTCTGAGTGTCGTTCTCTCCGTCTTCTTCAACAATCGAATCCTGAAGAGCTGCGTCTTCATCTGGCATGTACACTGGAAAGGGAAGAGACATGGAAAACAACATTAAAATACTGTGTAATTAATTCATTTATCAAGTATAAGCCATTTAGGACAGCATAACGACGGCTGCTCTGTGCCTTGGGAGGTGGACATAATGTTTGTGCTAACAGACTGCTGCTGGTGTAACAGCACCATTTGATTCACGACAGGCCATTGACTTAGTGCTGTGTCCAAGGTTTTCCTGGCCTCAAGTTGAGATGTTTACAACAATCATTGGCCACTGAGTGACAAAAGGAAATTGATTCTACTGGGGCCTGTTAAGTGTTATTGCAAATGACCTATTCCATGGTGATTATGGATGCCTCAAAACTGCAATGAAAATGTAAGCCTTCTGCTCTGGATAACATCTCTGCCTGCCTGAAGCTACATGTGAGGAATGGCTCAACATAAAGTCAGATATTCTAATGTCCCAAATTGATCTAAAAAAAAAATAAAAAAATGAAAGGCTTGATTACTTGAGAAGGCATTTAGCCACTATTACAAAGTTTCAATAATCTGTAATTCAACATGAGGGAAATGATTCTGTCGCCAGCAAAAATAAAAATATGTTGCCATCGTGACGGCTGATCGTGATGTAGACGTTGATCACGCTGGTGGAAATGCTGATTCAATTTGCAGTGTTAAAAAACAGACAATTACACAAAATTTCTAAAGATTACTGGCAATCTGTCACGTCATTACATTTTCCCTGACAGTCTCATAAACAGCAATTACTTCTTTCATTATTCACCTGTTCATTCTCGCAACTCATAGAGCACAAACATTATTGCTTCAATTAACAGATAATTAAACAACAGTATTTCTAATTGACACATTTCCCATCATCCAATTAGCCGAAACTCTGACTCAGCACAGAGGTTATTTCCAGTGGCTACAGGATCTGCTTGGCATAATATGAAGACACAAGATTAAAATAACCTTTCTGACAATCATCGTTTCAGATTATTTTTAATCTAACCACCATGCAAACCGGGCTCACAGTATCACAACCTACGTTTGCGTATTTTCTGAAAACGTCCTGCAATAAATGCAGTTTGCCAGAGTTGTCACATATCTGAGATATTTTCCGCCTCATAGTCATGCTGGAAAATGTGCATTTTGGGAGAGATGTGGCAGATGTGCTACGAGTTAAATATGAATGGGACATAACAGCCTTGTCCAGGCACTTATGCATTTCATGTTGTTAATATTTCTCTCCTGAATAGAGGGCACTCCACAAGGGGATGGCTGAAGCCGAGCACTCAGGAGTCCCACACTGGGCAGCCCATAGAATGTCTTTTTTGCCTTCTGAAAATAAGACTTTTTTTTTTTTTTTGTATCAATATTTCACAAGTGCCTCAAGAGAAACCCTGGAGATGAACTGCTTGCCAGCTAATGGACGGGGATGGAGATGGGATTCGGACTTTCAAAACAAACACGTAGAATGGGGCCTGGCGAACAAGAGCCTGCAGTGAACACACACCCAGGAGCCCCAATGTGCCGTGACCTTGATCCACCGCAAGAGAGATGTTTTGATTGGCCAGCCGAGATCAGGGATGGCCTCCAAAACACCCTTGATGCTAAGGGAGAGAGTTGTCAAGAGCACAGAGGTATGTTTTATTTATAGTCTTATATATAGTATTCACAGTGAAGGAGAACTCCAATGGCTATGACAAGCTCCCAGTTGATGTCCTCCCTCTTCAAAGTCATCACTAAAACTGAAGGACCGGTAACACCAAAGTGGGGAGATGAGCATTTTTCCAGTCCAGTGGTGGCTAAGTAGAAAATTGCTCATTCCTAGGACACACTATAATTCTCAGTACAGGCGTTGTCCTGCATTTTTTATGTACCTTAAAAATCACCAATAAACGCAGCTCATTTGACCCTATTAGTAGAAAAGAAGTGCATTTTACAATGAATGGATAAGGACTGTTTTCCAGGAACATGGACTTTATCAATTTTAATGTGAATGTTTGTCCTTATCTTGGTATTTGAGGATGGAATTGACAGAGATTAACAGCTGCCCTTCCTGCTGTTCTACAGCTTTCTATCAGATGCCCTAAGTAGCAGACATCCAGAGGCACCAATTAACCTTCTGGGAGGGATCACTCCAAGATACCCGCATGTCTAACTCTGCTCCACACACCATTTGTAGCTGCGCTTTGCCAGCTCTTGATCTACTACAGCACTGCTGCCGTGCCAGGCTGCATTACTCTGTAACACAAGATCAGATTCAAGGACAATGGCAAAACAACGGAACACCTACCTAAGATCATTATATTATGTTTCTCAAACAGCCGCTGTGCTTCATAAAACAGCATAGTTGGAACTTGCACATCATCTTGTTAAACAAAAGTGACCGGGCTATTGCTTGTTCTAGGTAAAAAAAAAATAAAAAAAGAACAGGAAATGCCTGCTTTGAAAATGTTGTCTCTGAAGTGAGGCAACTCCCAGCCTAACTAGCCTTACAAAACAAGACGCTGGCGTGCCCTGCCTGAGATTTAGCATGTCATAAACTGCTGTAAAGCCTCCAATCTGTGTCACTACAAATTTATATCTTCAGACAGAGATATGCAAAGGTCAAAAAACCTGAGGTGTCCATCATAAATCAGGCGGCTGAAGTGTTTATAACCTTTATCCGTTAGAACAGACTCTTGGCATAGAGAGGCCTGGATTTACAGAAGCAGCAGCTTGTTTCTGAGCCAAAACACTTTCCCCCCCAACATCTAGAAAAACCTGCTAACTGCATAGAAAATCGTACATTTTATTTACTGCTACCTACACGGCAGCATGCTGTCCAACTGGATTGGTGCTAAAGCCCTTTATGACAACATATTTACGACTCAACTTTAGACATCAGTATCTTCATGGAGTGCAACCCCCCACCCCCCCTCCTCCTCTGTGAGTCTATTCAGAATGTGTCAATCACTTTTAGAAATGTACACGACAGCTGTGAAAAGGCATTCTGTTTCATATTTTAACATCCGAGTAGAAACTTTTGTAATGGTGAGAACATCAACATTTATCCCTTGGAAGGTCAACATTTCCTTCATTAATCTGACAAGCCACAGAGAGTTAGCAGCTTGAGGAGCTTAGCTAATGGACAGCTGCAATGCCCATCGCAGGACTTTGCGAGTATCCGAGGTAACACTATCTTCAGAGAAGATTGGGTAATTCATAGGTGCCAGTGACAGGTCTGCACGTCTGTGCCACTTTCCCCAGCGCTCTCCGGTTGTCTCAAGCTACAGTTTTTGCTGCTCGCAAATCAATATCTCTTTTTACTTCTCATTGATTGCCTAGCGGTGGGACCAACCTAAGCAGGACTGTTATGACATTTCTAGATTTCCCCCTGTCCTTGGAACAATCAATTACACGCGCATGGCAATCAAAACCTCTTTGCAAAATGAACCTGCTCCATGACATTTTCATCTCCTGGATTTATGCCATGTGAAGAAAAAAAAAAGGGCAGGAAAAAAAAGAAAAGGAGGCTTGCTGGATAAGCAGAGCACACACTAACAACGCAGGTCAGGATCGCTGAGCAGTCTCTAGGCTGCCTCAGTAAATGTAGTCTTGTGTGTCTGTTTCTCCTTTGTGCTTTCACTTACTTGTAAGCAAGGCACACAGTTAATTGTGTCTGTACATTTAGAAACACTTAGTCACAGTGCTCATCTGTTGTTATAAATAGGTGTGAAATGTCAGTCAAAAAGTACTTGGTGTACAAAATTCCAAACAAAGTTGTGAAGTTTTTTTTATTTTATTTTTTTTACTTGCAATGACGGAAACAGGATGATGGTGTGTTTACAAAAGTCACCATGATGTGATTGCCTCACTGAGCTATCATTAGACTGAGACACATGCCACAAGGTTTAATATTTGACAGCGATTCCTGACTAACTCGGTGAGAAGTGCACGTCAAGATCAAATAGATACATTGTCAGACATCCTGATGATAGCCTTGATGACACATCTGAAGTTAATTCTGAACCGAATCACATGAGAAATGGCGAAGACCTAATTCTGAGCCCCGGAGCCATCTGTAAAGATCTGTAAACACCTCTCTCTTCATTGTTCCCTGTCAGGAAACAGTCTCCCCAAGCCCAAGGACACTGCAGAGTAAAGAGAGAACAATCACACTCAGGCTGCTCCCTTTGACAAAATTTGTCTGGAGGTTAATTGATATCACAGAATGAAATAGTTTCTGACTTGCTTTTTAAATAGGAATGTGTCATTAGATCCCATCTGACCCATTATTTAGTTTTCAACGCTTCTCTGTTAAATGACTCCGATGATGCACTTAGCAGACTTCAGGACTGTGCAGACAGACTGTAACTGAGTCCGGATCACGTTGTCTTTTTGCTGCAAATGGTTATCAACGCAACTGTGGTGCATGTTTTGGTAAAAGTAAAAAGGGCAAAAATAGATGAGATAATGTGAAGTGGGTTTAAAAGCAGCCATGAACCCCCACAAAGCGATTTTGTCAGATCTTTTTGAGGCTCTGACTGAAAAACCATGAGACGGAAACACTCGTTAATTTTTGTATGCATGAAGGAGATGTTACTTAAAGCGGATTACGTACTTCACTAAACACAGCCTAGTCATGCAGATAAATGCCTTGCTTTCATACACCCTCAACTTTAATATTTAATAGTCTAATATAATCAAATAAAAACTCGCAGCTCAGAAAAGACATGGACAACTTGAGGACAGATTGTGAACACAACAAATGGTACAATGTGCTCAGATGGACCCGGAGCCAGATTAATATGATAGGATCGCAAATATGACACCATATCCTGCCATCTGGCTGTTCATTTGGGCAAAAATGATCACAATAATTATGGCAATTAATCAAAAATGTTTTCCCAACCAACATTCTGTTAACTAAAAACACGAAGAACTTTGGAATGCACAATCAACACACTAATAAACACGCGGGAAAAAAATATCACGCAGCCTCTGAGCGTGTTTAGTCTGAGTAATGGTAGCATGTTTATGTAATGACACAAATGTGGGAATCTCTAAAAGACTGTCTTTGGATGTTGCACGGATGCTAATCATGGCATTTACTGAGCCACATCAGATTGCGGTGCCTAACTCCAGTAGCGCCTTCTCTCCATGATGTCACTGAGCGACGCTGCTCCTTTTGATGCCTACTAGAAGCTTCTGCTCCAAGACGCATCAGTCGGCCCGCTGCCTAATTGGAAGTGAGCGGTGGGAGAGCATTGCAATCTGCACTCCAGCACCTAAGTCATCACTTTGAACGTGCCACAGCCGCCACATCACATGCAGTTGGCTGGTGTTGCATCTCACCAAAGGGTCCTCTATCAGCACCGGAAGAGACAATTATACATGCGGCATTCCCATCCTGTCACATAGATGTTGTTTTATTTTTATTTTTTTTAAGGAAACTAGCAGCACAAAGCCAGGTGAACATTTGCTTTATCTGCATATTTTATTATTAAATGTGTAGAATCAGTCTGAACTAAGACATTTTATATTAAACGTAGGTGCCATCTAGCTATGCAGATAGTTGGTTTAAATTTGCAGTAGTGTTAAATATATTTACACATTTACTCAAGTACAATGCCTGGGTCAAATTTGAATTACTTCTACTTCTTTATAAAACCCTGCAGTAAATAAATGTCGGCTGTATAGGTTTTTAAGGGTAATCTAGTGGCAGAAAAGAAATACAAAATTCATAATTATGTATTCATTTGCGTATAATTAGCTAAAAATATTATGTTTTGGATATTTACACAGAGAATGTCTGTGTTTCTATGGTAGCCCAGAACAGAAAAATTAAATAGTGACTCTGACCTACACTCTTCAAAGGGGGAGGGAGGCGAGGGATACTTGATTGTAGTCCGCAACGTGACCACTAGATGTCACTAAACCTTACACACTGGTCCTTTAATATTAGTCACTTACACCAAACATTTGACCTCTTACATTTTAATAATGGTCCAATAATAAAATACTACACTGACTTAATGCTTCAAGTACTTTACTTTTTAAAGTCATTCAAATTTTGAAATCAGGATATTTTCCTGTAACCAAATATTTTATGCTGCAGCACTGCTACTTTTACCTTTAAATTAAACTTTTTCTGAGAACCTGTGAGCACCACAAAAAATGTCATATGTCATTGTACTAAGTGGGCAGAATGCTCAGAAACAGATATCTCAAAATCCACATTTATCCACTTGGCTGGAATCCACTTAGAGAGAAAATATACTTTTAAGCAACCAAATTCTTAAAATTACTAGCTGCTGAATAAGCTGCTGTTTTGCCTAGGCAGTAAAAAATATACTGCACACAGCACGGCTGGCCTCCATCGCTAACAGGCAAAGGTAAATATAAACAATTTGGCGAGTGCTTAGGATGATGTTACAACCGAAGAGGCTCAAAAGCCTCAGTGTATATTTCCCAGATTATGGATGATCTTTTCTGCCCTGGCTGATAAAGTTCCAGTCGGCGGAGCAGAAGCAGGGCGGCTTCAGCTCCAGTGTATTTTCCACTATCGGGAGGGGAGCAACCTCTCGGCGCTCTGTCACTTGGTTTCTGAAGAGCCCATGACACGACTCTCCAGGAGCGACATGATGAGGTCTGATGGTTCCTTTCTGCAGAATAGCAGTTTACCCCTCATTCACCCTTATCAGAGAGTGAACCCATCATCTTACAGTACGCCACTCAAACCGCTTCGCATATTGGAGCTGACCAGTAGAGCAAACAGGGCGGTACTAATAAAAGACCATCTTGCTTCGGTTCAAATTTCCCTGATTGAATGTCAGTCAGGAATGTTTGCGTGGCAGCAGGGAGGAAAGTGGGCCATCGTTTAAAGGACCACTGCCTTGAACACATAAGGCCTTTGTTCTAGTTTTATGAGATACTGAGTGAAAGGTATGATGGCCTCTAGTCGCCTGACGTGCTGTTTGTTTTTCATGCCCACTCGCCCGCCTAAATAAAGAGGTTTTCAATTCCAATTCAATCATTGTCTGATGTTTCATAAGCATTTGCTTCAACATTGGATTCTCTTTTATTTTGCATCTGAGAGGCAATAACCAGAATTTAATTGTCTTGAATATTAAATTGGTCTTTTATTTTCTTGTGATCTCATGGTATAATATCAAAAGCTCCTTCACTCTTTGCTCCGTGGACTGTGTTCCATTTAGTTTCCCCCCCGAGAGCACTAGATGTATATACAGTACATTGAGTCCCTGCATCATAAACTTTGCATGAACCCTAAACACTGGCCCTCCCAAACAACAACAGCCCTCCATCAAGGTCAGGCCTTGATGAATCTGATAGTGCAGCTGGAGAAGACTGTGTGTATTCTATTAAAACAATCTGCATTTCACTAACTCTTCCCGCCCACTCCGTCCCTGTATGGATCTTTCATTAGATTCTGGATGGGCTCCAGCCAAAGCTTTCCTTGTACAAGCAGTTTTATGCCGTTTTCAGCAAAGGGAGGCATTTTTTTTTTTTTACATTCCGAGTTCATTAATAGTAGATTGCCACTTTTTCCCTTCATTAAATACAATGAGGCTACAGGGTGAATTTGCAGCTGAAGCATGGTACTGTCAGTTTCTAGTGGGACCAAAGGCTGCTTCATGGCAAGCATAAAGGGAGAGAAGTAAGCCAGCCAAACCTGGAGCTCCGTGGGACAAGACAAGCAACAGTAAGAGAGGCAGAGATGCTTCAAAACAGCCCCGCTCCCTCCTATTCAGATTCATTTTAATGGCAAATTTGTTGTCAAGTGTCCTCCACAAAATGATTAGGGCCCGCTGTTTTCTGAAAAGTGCAAACTTCTGGATTTGCCTGGTGCGCATTGTCACTTTGACAGCCCACTCTGAGAACAATGGCTGCCCAAATAGTGAAATGTGTTGGCACCCAATAGTTGAAAGTTTCCCCTCAAAACAGGCTTTCTGCTGTTTGTGGGTATTCTGCTGTGTTGATATCGAGATGTTGATTAGAATGAAAAAGGGAGCCGGTGAATTGGGCTCCCCAGAGCAGGCACATCAGCCATTGTATGAGATTGACAGTCACTCCATTGAGCCAATTATTTCTGTTCATAAGACCTGTTTCTATAAAAACTGGTTAAAGACTACAGTCATTGTTTGACTGTCTGAATTAAACTACTGGTAGGATTTACAGAAAACCAACAGCTTTTAATGGCAGTACTGCCCACTTAGTGGTGCTTTTACTGCATGAAATAATTACACATATAATACTGTTTCCATTAACTGTTAAGGTTGAGCACAATACTTTTACGGAACATATGCATAAAAGGCAAATTATCCTCACGTCATCTTCAATAAAAGACACATAATAAAACCAGATGCGACGCTCTCTATATGTGTGGGATGTATGTTCATTAATACCACACTGCAAACATATCCAAGCTGTTCAAATATTGCCACTGGAAAAGTCAGTGCAACAAAAATATTTTCTCTGTGCTATATCCTCATTTAGCCCACGAGTCAGCGGCGTGACATTTCTAAGGTGTTCAGCTATAATGGAGGAGGAGTAGGTGCCGACTGTAAGACGAGTGCAGAGCCCTTTTATTCATTGCATGGGAGAAAGTGGTTAATTTATTGAAAAGAAGGTAGGCGGACGAAGCAGCGGAACGGAACTGATACCCTGCGTGGCTGTAGGTTGTGCACCGAGGGGGAGGAGACAGGAGTGGGAGAAGAGGAGGGGNGGGAGAAAAAAAAAAGGAGGTTGAGGGAGGCGGAGACCAGAGCGACAGAGGAACGGTTAATGGAAATGAGTGACAGGCTTTCAGAATGATTTACAACGGGTGGCGCTGCGGCAGAGCCAGCGCTTGATGGATGATCCTGAAAGACGGAGACGAACCATAAATCATGTCTTTGAATCATTGACAGAGATAAAGGAGGGGGAGAAAAAGCAATGGCATTGACGTTCATTCTTCCAATAATGTACATTGACGAGTTACACTACGGAGCCTTAATTAAAAAGTGAACACGGGTCTTCTCCCTCTCTCAACTCAGCCCCCCACCACCGCTGCCGCCTCC
>JASGAT010387037.1:0-10647 GCA_030220025.1 Chelon auratus
GCATGAGGCGTATTCGTTGGACAGGTGTAACCTTTTCCCACGCGTCGTTAGTTACCTTGACCTTTTGTCAATAAGGGCATAAAGATTCCCAGTCCAGGTGAAGCTGAACTTTTGCCGGCCCACTCCATCACCACCGTGACGCCGACGCCTCCTTCCCCCACCGCTGACCTTTTTAGACAGACGCCAACTAGTTGTCTGTGTGGGGATTGAGATAATGTATGCCAACAGATGTCTGACGTCCTTACAACCTGTGGTTGCTCGCTTGATTAGAGAGATTTCTCTCTGCGCTGTGTTGCATAGAGGAGGTTTTATTTGCAGAGTCCCCGGTGCGTGGCAGCATGATGTATTCAGTTATATGTTCACAAAAGGAATGCATTAAACCTCACGGACTAGCTTCTTGGAGAGATGCATTAGATTGTGCACGTTCACACGTCCAACAACTGATCTTACAGATAGAAAGTGTGGAGTATTTCTGTTTTTGTGCAGTTATTGTGTTCGGGCCCTGTGATAGACTGGAGACCTGTCCAGGGTGTACCCCACCTCTCGCCCCAATGACAGCTGGGATGGCCTCCAGCGCCCCCGCGACCCCCCAGAAGACAAACGGTTACAGAAAATCAATGAATATTGTGTTCGGTAGTTCTTATCCAGCAGCATGCCATTTGGATTTCAACATTGTTTTAACCAACTCAGAAAAAAGAAATGCCTCTGTATACAACGGGATACTTCTCCAACCAGTCAGAGGCATTTTGTTGTAAACAAATTCAACTCCACGGCGCCCAAATGACGTGTATGACTGCGTTGCTGTTACTCTTCTGTGCATCGCCGCATAAAACCGTCCCAAACGGTTCGAGTGGCCCGGCAGACATTTACCGGGGCTTAATCAGTTCCCAGCGGAGCAGCTCGTCCGGCTTCCAGGCATCTTTTGTGCTGATTACATGGAACAGTAAGCCCTGAGTAATGGAAATTAACTAACAACCGATATAATCTTGTATACCCTTTGCGTTCTCTTTTAGATAAGTATAGTTCTGTGGGAACCTACAGAAAAGGGCTCGCTTGAAACGTGTGAAGGCTTCTATGCATGTGCCATAAATGTCAGGTTAAACAAGATAAGACGAGTTGATTAACACCCAGTAATCATCACAAGAGAAAAACAACTCCATATATGGCTCTGTTGAACCTTGCCCTTTCTATAAGTATTGCTAATTCTCACCATCTCTCACCTTCTCTCTTCCTGCAATAAAAAGACACTGAATGCATCCACTATCTGTGTTTCTTACCAGAATCTATCTCTGTACTGTTTCCACGACACGTGTTGGTTTTAAGAGTCGTTCAATAGTGCAACTAAATTTCCCTAACCGTATCCTGGATATATTTTTTCATCTGTATTATAAAGAACACTCTGCTACCATTAGCTTACACCTGAACAGCAGCACTATTAGAATATATCTTTGCACCGACTGAGGCGTGGGATGTTGGGCCTTCTTTTTTTGTACTCGTAGTTTTGAGTAGTGTCATTGAAAGGGTAGTAGGAGTAGTTTCAATGGGCATCTAAACCATCAGTCTGGAGATCTGCCATAAAAGCAAATCAAAATCGTATTTTTTTGTAGCAGTAAAGATTTTGACAGAAGTGTAAAATCATTTCAGACGCTCTCAGACCATTTGGTGTGCTTTTGTCTATATCTTGAACGGTAGTCTGTGATACTTCAGAAGACATTTGCTGCAATTACTTGGACACCCTGACCCCGATCGGAAGAAATTATCAGATCCAGGGGAGACGTATAGGCTTTTCATGATCCTAGTAACCATGTAAAAACCTCCTGATCTGACGGTTTGTCTCGGGTCAGAATGAATGCATTCCCTCTGTGCGTGTTTTACAACCACGTGGGGTGAACAGGAGGGACAAGTGTTTGAAAGGATGAACGATTAGACGCTCCCCAGCAGCAGAGCCACTTCATGTTTGTCTAAAAATAATTCCATCCAGATTGACGTTCTGGGGCACGTAAAGATCAGATCACTTTACTTCAGCGTCCGTGTCGACAGTTAAGTTGGAATCTCTGATGAGATTCATTCTGCTGTTTATTATCACCGGCCTGAAGAATTATTCTCCGTGTCAGCGCGACTTGTTTTGAGATGTTCTGCACATTATGCTGCTGTCATTTTACACGGCGGAGGCCCCTCTTAGCGGCCCGTCCGTGTCTTTTGTTGCTGGTGCCTCACTTATTTATGTGAACATCAATCAGGATCGAGTTAATGTAAAGCTGCACGGCTTGAAAAACAAACCCAAACAAAGCGCCGAAGCGTGTCGTAATTTGTGTACATGTGCCGTTTACCGTCTTTCATGTTTGTGCCCCATAAATCTTTTATACCTGCGTGCGTAGCTGTAATTAATTATGAAGGTCTGAACTTATCTGGCCTGCTCTTTTTTCAAACGTAAAGATGAAAGTGATGATGTAAAGATGTTAGAGGCGACAAGTTTTAGACAACTAAACTAACTTGTCTTTCTTTTCTCTTCTCTTTCCTGCTCCTGCTCTGATCTGATCTGATCTGCCACACCCATGGATTAGGTGAGTACATTTACTTGTGGTATTATAGTATTAACATGAGAGTTCCAGAGAGTCATGATCTGCTCGTAGGCTCACTGTCTTCTTCCGTGTACTGTATGTCTGTTCAGTGCATGTTGGGTAAGACTTTGTGAGGGTTAATGTCTCCTCTGCACTATATCCTGTTAGATTGCAACCTTCAAACAACACTTTAAAGCACTTTGGTGCATTTATTCTAAAAGTTCCCGAATTCAATTTTGCATCCTAAAACGTTGTTGCATCTCTGCTAAAAATGCTCTTAATTATAAAACAACCAAAGAAAAGCACGACCCCAGACGCTGACAAAACGTGTGAAACCCTGCAGGTGATGCAGAAGCTGCTCGTCAATGGTCTGCATCTTGTTTTGCGTGCATGTGTTTAACATGATACTCACAATAACCCGTATGGACGAGTGAAACATCGGTTTGGTCGTTAGTACCGCATTATCATGGAGGTCGCGTCGGCCATATTTGGTGCAGGGATGTCGGCCCTACCTTGGTTACCATGGAGATATGGAGGTAACTTTAACAGGCTCACATCTGGTGGGAATGACGGGCCAGCAGCTGTTGGACGATGAGCTGCTGCTGAGAACATAACAACACGACTCCAGTCACTACTGTATATGTTCCCTTTGTAATGTAAATTGCTGTTCAGAGGCGGGTAAACAGTCACCGGGCATGTGAGACTAAACCACGTTATAATTAAGTGTACATAAATGTCAAAGTTTGAATCTGAGAGCAAGACATTTGACTTAATCCTCCTGCTGCACCAGAGAGTTCAGTGTTTCCACCGGATCATCCCTGGGGTATCATCGACACTGAAAGTGACTTCTGATGTCAGCGAGCAGCACGCAGGGGTCGGCCGACAATTTGATTTCCATGTCTCTGACAAATGCACACCAGCTGTCTCCCTGTCCTCGTCAAACATGTCTCCGTGGAAGTGGTGGGCCTGAGGTCCCCTCAGCTGGAGGAGGGCTGAAAGAAAGAGGTCAGGGAGATTGACTGAATCAAGATTAAGCTGCCATAGCAGCACTCAGGCTTAAATGTGCAGATGAGAGCACAAAGCCCAGAAGTAATTTTACAGATTGCTAGATGTGACAAGATGTAGCCACTGCGTGCTTATCCCCCCCAGTTCAGTTGAGTGGGGACGGTAATCAAAACTCACCTACCGCCTACACAGGAGCAGCTGGATGTTGATAGTAGCAGGTTTTCCAGGTACATTTCATTAGTTTCCTCCAGGCAGACCGTGTCCTGTGGGAATTTGACGTGTCAGTGACAGATGATATGCAGCTTCTCATCAGTATTACATGGAAAGATCAAAATCCTGCAGAGTAATATGACAAAGTTGATGCCTGAAAGCATTTAACATGAATTACCTTTTGATTTTGTGCAAAATAATATTTACGGACCAAGTGTTCTGACCTGCAGCGTTTTGTAATATTAATAGTTCACAATTTCTACAACTTCAATATAAATTCTACAAATTCTTAAATATAACAGTGATGTAAATCAACACAAAAAGTTGTAAAGAAGCCAGCCCGAAACGTCCCACACCCACAGAATGTTTGTGGGGGAAAACTGGTCTGGAGTCTCTTCGCTGGGAGATGATTATGCTCCTGCAAAGATCTGCCAGGACAATCAAATCATTTGAGTGGGCTTTATGTGGACAGAGAGTTGAATTTGTTCACAACAAAGTGACTCTAACTGGTTGAAGGCCTTTTTTTCCCCCTTTAATGGTTGAAACATGCCCCAAAATTAAACTTAAATGGTGCCAGAACATTGTCCGAGCTCAACATGACTTTGGTAAACCCAGTCCCTGAGCGGCGTTTCTAAAAGTCTCAGTGATCCTTTGGCCGGTGATCATCCTGGAATGAAACAAGAATGAGGCTAAAAGCAACACAACATTTCCTGCTGTGTTGCATGTTGTCGTCTGCGTTGCCCGTCAGTAGAGCTCCGGCAGCGCTCAGTTTGCTGGGCTTCCTTTCCAAGGATACGGGTCTAACTATGAGCTCATTAGTGTCATGAGAGTCTCAGGTGTAGGGAAGGAGCTCTTGCTGAAGTTCAATTAAAAACCGAACAGTTCTCCAATAGCTTCTAATGCCAACCCTGGCTTTGGTGATTATCAGCCAGAGGAAACCGTTAGATTTGAGCTTAGGCAGAAACGCTGAGGAAATGACTCCTTATGTAGTTGTGTTCTCCCTACCTCCTGCACACCTTCCCGTTGGTGTATCTTTCTTTTGACAAGCTTTTCTTTGATTCTACGTTGGAGTTTCTGTCGGTAGCACCATTTGTTCTTTTTTTCTGGCTATGATGCTTTCTCCAGGAAACATAAATTGCATTATTTCCTTTTTCTTTTTCTTTTTAATCTTAGTTGTTTTTATGGTTATAGAGATATTTGTATTTTTTTCTTACAGTGTGACATTCTTGAAATAATGAGGAGGTTACTGAAGATAAAAAGCCGACTTGTGAACACAAGTGGGGAAAAACAGAAACACATTTTTTTTCTCAGCATCTCAACATAGAGATACAACTAACATTTAAAAATATCTAGAAGCAAATCTGTTATAGATTTTGAGAAATGAATTGTGTTTTTGCTGATGATGAATACAAACCGCCGCCCTGCGGTGCCTCAGAATCCCTTTCTCACATTCAGGAAACTGAAATAGCTTGAGCGTATTAATAATCCTCATTCAGGTAGGATTCTGCTGAGGATGCATCCTTCTTTCATTTGCTCCCCTGCTCTATTCGTGTTATTGCAGCAATATGCAAATACGCTTGTGTTTGTTGGTAATGGCTCAATTATTTAAAATCCCTCCGATGGTTAATACGCTGGATTTCGAGAACTTTACTGTCGCCGTGGCAAAGAGAGGAGATGCTTCTGTGGATTTACTCGCTGCGTGTAAAACAGGATAAAGTTTCCGTGTCACTGCAGCTTCATAAACCAATAAAATCAACCTGTGCGGTGGTTTTTATCTGATCACTGTGCTGCGATCGGAGCCCGAGACGCAGCTCTGCCAGCAGCTTCCCGTAACAGAGTGACAGCACTGGAAAGTGTCTTGTTTATTGATGATATGTTTGAAATTTGACTTCCTGTCACTCTCAGAGCGGCGTCTTCTCTTGCAGTAATAATCCTGCGCAGCAGTGACGTGTCATGCGGAAAAGAGTCGGCTCTAAGGGTGAATCTGGAGAGTCGATTCCCATTGAGTGAGAGCCGGCTCCCCACTATTTATTTTCCTTTTGCTCGTTCATCTCTGCTCGTGTCAGGACGGCGTAGAACTTTGTTTTGATGGGCGCTCCATGTGGCCAGTCACATGTGACGATTTAGGATTATACCAGTATGTGAAAGCAGAGATTCAGACGGACGCTGTGGCTGACTGAGTTGCAGTGGACAGCAGACTGTGAGGAAGTACAGTAGTTATACGTGACACCCGTAAACGAAGCAGCATCTGGCTGAAATTTAAAGACCTATCAGAGTTTCTTCACAAAATGAAAATAATATTAGGAGCAGGTTCCACCACAAACCTGCACAAGGACGTTTATACCGTTTGTTTCTGCTTGTGTGGATTTGATTGCTGTGTTTTGTTCATTCGTTTGCACGATTAAAGTTTTACTGAAATATTAAACAAAATGAGACTATTATTAGGCTTCTCATGAAACATTTAATGCAAAAGGACTGAGCAACACACAAAACATATGTATTTGTTGTGCTTGATTAAAATATTAGGCTATAAACGACACTAAATAAAGAGCCGTTTGGAAGCAGAAAGAACCGGCTCTTCTTCCGAGCCGTGGCAAAAGAGTCGGCTCTCAGAAAAGAGCCGAACTGCCCGTCACTGCTGCTCAGGGCCGACCTGCCGAGCTTCTCTCCAGGAGCTACGCTGAGCCGATTCCGCCAAAGCCAGAATGAGCGGACATGTTTGTACACTGTAAAAGCAGCGATGCGTCGAAGAGAGGAAAACATAATCAGCAGATGATCAGCGTGATTAAACTAATTGATTGGCTTTGTTTTGGTGGCGTCCGTGCCTCTTCTCGTTAATGTTCATCCTAAAAGCCTGCAATTTTGCAGAATTATTATGATTAACCTTTCGAATTTGATTGGCCAATTGTGGAATGATGACAGGTGGAGGGACAACAGGAGCGGCACTTCTAACTTAACGCCGCTATTGTGTTAAATTGGAGCTGACAGTTTAGTTCGGTTGTGAAAATAACGTCACCGAATGATGAGAACAGTTCCTTTTTGGAGGATTTTTATTGATTTATTTATTTTGGCAGTGCACCGATAGATTTGTGCTCCAGTGCTGATCATCCCTTCATCTCTCGATTTATATTTAGTTTAAACATAACCTGGGAATAAGTGTAGACCAAGTTCTAGCTTAAATGACGACTCCTCTCACCTCCATCAAATTTTAAATCAAAATTAATTTCTTCTTTGGATCGCTAGCAAAACTTTCTTTTCACTCCTTATTTTTAGTTTAAATGAAATCACATTAAAACCGTGCGTTTCATGATTCCAAACAATCTTCTACTCATCAAATGAAATCGTTCTGGCAAATATTGTTTTTTCGAAAGCCTGACATAAGCTCATGCTTTTTCTCCATCGAGTAAAGTGGTGAATGTTTGAAATAACAACGCAGTAAACAAAGCCGTACATGAAGTATTTCTGACAGCCCACACACAGTTTTAATCATTATCATTAGTGTTTCATTTGAACACCGAACCTTTGAGCTTAGAAACAATGAGCCGAAATAATTTGTTGTTCACGGTGCCTGCAGCATTGACAAATCATAAATACATTAATCGTCTTTAAGATGGGGCTTTTTTTTTTTTCGTCGTTTTTAAAGATTCATGGCTCTGACTAATAGCCGAGACTCTTTCCCCGCTAATGAGATACTTGATGGTCATTGTGTGGTTTGGTTGTTTCTCCCTGGATTGTTGAATTACCTCAGAAATCTACAAAAGGATGCGGCGTGGTGGTCCTAATGCGATACAGAAAATAGCACAATAATTGGCTCTGTGTAGGCACTGTTGTTTAAATGAGTGATGGTAATAGCTCTCAAATGTTCTCTGCTTCCCAAATAACCGATGAGCAAAGGCTCGGAGGTGGCTGCACAGTGTTGTGTTATAACTTCCAGTGAAGATGATTGAAATTGGGTTGGCTAAATAACCAGATCGTTCAGTCAAAAGTCCGTAACTGCTTCCGTAATGAGACGGCAGTTTTTTTTGCTTTATCAGAGATTTGATTTATTTCTCATTTCTTTCTGTATTAATAGCAGGCTGCTGCTGGGAGCAGGTTGGAAAGTTAAAACAATGAACAAACTACAAATGCAGCAAAGGTGGGAACAGAGTCAGATTCTAATTACTCTGCTGGTGACTGGTTCACAGCACACCTACTCATGTGATGCATTGATGGCACAGAATAATATTAATGCAGCTTTAAACAGTAAATACAGCGTTCATGAGAAGACTGAAGGGTAAGTGCCCCTCTCTTAATCTCATTAATCACGACTTTCATTGTTTAACATTGCGAAATTTAACCTACACCATTATCGTTTGACTTCCGCTGACCCCTTCTACTCTAAAAGAAGACTTTGTGACACATAATACTACCTTAAAAGTCCCATCTGCGCTCCTCTGGATATTTTGCACCATGATTTTTATTTATTTAAACAAAAGGGAGAACTGAATGAGTCCTATTACCTTCATTTGAAACACTTCTGCTCATTTTACGTTTGCGCCTCACAGATATGTAATATTGGCTCGTTTTCTCGAATTAACAAATACACAAGCATAATATTTCTGTTTCATTAGTCTGATTGGGTTCTCGTTGTCTACTGTCAGCACTTGTGTGAGGATCCACTCATGTTCTGAGTCACTTTTATACAGATAAATGTAAAAACAGAAGCAGCACTGTACGTAATCTGTTGACAAATCTATATGAACACTGCTTCAGCAATCATTAATCCAGACATTCCCCTACATTGTGATCATTTTGCGTGGGTGCACATGCATCGCTGAAATGCTTCTTTGTATTTTTGACACAGCACACCATGGCACACACAAGCAGCAGATGTAGCTGTGTTGTTTTCCCCGTTTCATCTGCCCCGCAGAGGTGCAGAACCTTTTTGTTGGGGTCATCCAGGTTGGAGTTCTGCAGCCCTGCCTTAGTGCATGCACTGTTCTCTTTAACCAAACACACCAACAATAGCTGAACTTCACAAACCTTGCTGCCGTTTTTCTTTTTGCTTCGTAAAAAGAGTCCTCTAAGGTCACCAACGACTGCAAACATGTTCCGTCGTGCCAACCAAAAAAAAGGCCATTGCTTATTTGTGTCATCTATTATCTGCAAGACATTCAAAGCTGACAAAAGCACATCCTCCGGAATCAAAGTAATAGTTTGTCTCCTTGAAGAATCATTTACCACACAGTGAATCCCATCCTCATTGTGGGAATGAAAGCTTTTCAATTCTTGACAAATATCACCATCTCAATTGTTTGAGTTGCCTCTCTTTTGGTAAATCAGCCTTGTATTCATCGCGGAGATAGTTTCCCCCAAACCAAACAGCTTTATGCTAATAGTGTGTGTCAAACACAAAATATTCATGTATTTAAGCAGCTCTGTGTTTATATGAACCGGGTTTAAATTTATTTCGATGTTCAGCTGTGTAATAAACAGCCCGGGTGGATGTTTTCTGGAGCTGTGCTCAAGTCAGCGTTCTGCTAAAGGCGGTGGTTTAAGGATTACACGGGGAGCTCTTTGGTCTCCTTTGTCAAAACTGACCCAAGGTGCAGAACACCTACCTGTGTGCGGGAGTGATTTGGAGTGACATTTGTGACACACATAACCTTCTGCAAATGACGTTGGACATGTTGCAAACTCAGTTATTTCTTGCAAACAGCCTTTTTTTCTGCAAACAGCTTTGCAGTCCTTCTCGAAAACAAGTCTGATCAAATCAAATCAAGCTTTATTGTAATTTTGACACAAATACGACTGTAATGCAGAAAGAATGAAATTAATGTTTCTCTCTGAGATCTGTGCAGACTTAACAACACAGGTAAGACCAGTGGCAGGCCGTGCATATTTCACCTAGGCCTTCAGTGTCCCCCAACCTCATTCAAAACACCTCTAAATACGATTGTTATGACACCACTGCTATAGAAACCATCAACAACATATGGATACGCAATAAAACAGGAAGTTTCATCGTAGACGGGTATCTCATATAGCAAGATGAATGACATTACTACAGCAACAAACTCGCTTCGCTGCAGCTGCACACCAGCGCCACATACGTCAAATCCAGCAGAAGCACCAATGTCGACCTAATAAAGTGGCAAAAATATACATAAAAGATGTAAATATGATTCATTTTACTCACCACAACTATCTAAAGTTCTCCTTGGACCCTGTCAGCCTAGCGTAGCACTCATAGTTGCTGACCT
Source organism: Chelon auratus (assembly GCA_030220025.1). Taxonomy (NCBI): domain Eukaryota; kingdom Metazoa; phylum Chordata; class Actinopteri; order Mugiliformes; family Mugilidae; genus Chelon; species Chelon auratus. The sequence goes on from JASGAT010387037.1 coordinate 10,019, forward strand.
GAAAGTTTCCCCAGCTGGGTCAGGCTAGCTAGCTCCAGGGTTGGGCGGCCTTTTCTCACAATATCCAGCTTTTCCTTCAAAGTCCGCCGTGAAAATGTCTTTCTAAGAAGATCTGCAACCAAATGGATAGCCTCTCCTCCTTCCTCCATGGTGGCTTCAACAAATAGCTATCACAACGTTAACGTTGTGCAGCTAGCAACAGATAAACATGAACCGCTAGCTTAGCTTAAACGGAGCGGCTCTCTGACTGTCCAATCAGAGGACGGTAAAACGCTGACGCTGACGTCATTACAATGTGTCTCAGTTTTAATTGTGAAGGCCCAGGAGGATTTCTCTAACTCCAGCAACACATGATGGCTGAAATATGATTGGATAAAAGCTCTAATGCTAAGCTACACTGACAGAAGCACCACAGCTGAGAGACAGATAAGACATAACATAGACTATTGGGAATAATTTTGGGAATAATTTAATAATAAGATTAATGGGAAAATATAAAAATTTTGATAAAGTTTAGGCCAGCAGAGAAGGCTTTACTGGCCCTGACGACTAGGGTGACCAGATCCCAATTCACCAGATGTGGGACAAAGGCTACGTTTGTGTGGGACAATGTGGGACAATGTGAGATA
>JASGAT010387038.1:0-13304 GCA_030220025.1 Chelon auratus
GAAGAGAGGCAGATGAAGTGATGCACCCATCATACCTAGTGTCTACTGTACAAGCCTGTGGGGGCAGTGCTATGATCTGGGGTTGCTGCAGTTGCTCAGGTCTACGTTCAGCAACATTATGTGTCCAAAGAATGAAGTCAGCTGACTACCTGAATATACTGAATGACCAGGTTATTCCATCAATGGATTATTTCTTCCCTGATGGCACGGGCATATCCAAGCTGACAGTGCCAGGATTCATGGGGCTCAAATTGTGAAAGAGTGGTTCAGGGAGCATGAGACATCATTTTCACTCATGAATTGGCCACCACAGAGTCCAGACCTTAACCCATTAGAATCTAGAATCTTTGGGATGTGCTGGAGAAGGCTTTGAGCAGTGGTCAGACTCTCTATCTTCAATACAAGATCTTGGTGAAAAATGAATGCAACACTGGATGGATGGTGACACTGAAGAAGCTTATTGAAACAATGCTACAGTGAATGTGTGTTGTAATCAAAGCTAAAGGCGGTCCAACGCAGTATTAGTGTGTGAGACCATTTTATTGGTGGAGACTTTTTTTATTTTTTTGTCCAGGCAGTGTATATTTATATTTATTGGATACTGTGAGGCCAGTTCACTTTAAATTTCTCTTCCCAGTCATTCCATCAACTTGTTCTCTTCTCAGAAGGGAAGTAAATAAATCCTCTTATTCAAAGTGAAAACGATTTCCCATCATGAATTATAAACTTCCTACATCTTCAGCACGCCATGGCAGAGGACAGAGAAGTTTCAGAATGAACCTCTGATTGCAGTCGGTACCATCAGCCAACTCTTTTCAAATGGCTTCAGAATCCAGCAGAGGGCGACAAAATGAACTACTCTATGATGTTTTCTATCACTGGGCGAATTTAATATTTATAAATCATGACTCAGTGAAAACCCCAGTGAGGGTTTATATAGATACCTCAGACTGCACACATGCATTAGTTAAAATGTGCGAATAATTTTAAATAAAAATGCAGGGGCTTGGATCTCAACCAGTAACAGTTTTATTTTGAATGTCTTGTTATTAACATTTATTAAATACATTCATGTTTTCGAGTGTATTTATTATTATTATTATTATTATTATTATTATTATGAGCGTTTCGTGCACGTCACCATATCTTCGTAGCTATGTTTCTTAAGCACGCTACTGAATGTGTAAAACAAACTGTGGGGGCAGCAGCACACTATGGCTGCATTTATGTGTAAAAATGTCAAGAACAAGAATAGGATTTAAGGGTTTTACGGCGTTTACCAGAGAGCCTGAAAGGAAAGAGTACGAAACAACTACCAGGGAGCGTAACACCGTTGAAGACAGGGCTGAAATCTGGAATAATAGTTATGTTAACTATGTAATTGTTAATTGTAAAACCAGAGCGACAGAGTTAAAATATACAACCCCGCCACGCAATAAAACTAACCACAAATACGACGTTAAGTAGCTCAAATCTTCTCGGAAGTCGCGCTCACAACTGTCGCTGATGTCAGGGCCGACGCCATCTTTCTTCTAAAGGCGTTAACAGTGCGTTATTTCTCGTGGTGAGCAATCGCGTCCAGAAAGAGTCTCTGCTATTACCCATGATTACCCTGGAACGAATGACCTGTCTCTGGCCTTGGCGTGTAGCGCGGTGCTTCTTCTGCTAGTTGTCAGTGCTCGCTGGCTGTAGGACTCCGTTAACGGTAACTAGCTCGTGTTTGTGTCCAACAAGTCGGCTGGTAAGCTGGGAGCCGCCACAGCGGAGCGGAGCCACGATGCTGAAATGTAGGACTATGTGGAGAAAGCTTGCTCCTCTAGCCAGAAGCTCTTCAACGGTGTGCCGGCAGAATGTGAGAAGAGCTGGTGAGTAACTAGTTACAGTAACTTCTTGTCTCCATGAGAGCTGGCCTCTGTGCAGACATATTAAATGTCTGATATTAAAAATGTCAAGCCGTCAAACCATTAACTAGGGTAGCATTGTTAGCTTAGCTTACTGAAACAATCTCGACCTTCGTATGGTTGTCAGAAAGCTAACAGGGCTACTTAGCAAATGTTGGCTTGCAGAGTGCTTCTATAACACTTAGATTACTGGCTAGCTTAAACGACACTGAATTTCATTCATTTCTCAGTCATGAGGCTTCCCAGAAAGCAACGCTAGAGAATCGCAGTCGCATATGTTTGACATATTTATACTGGTTATGTCACGCAGGTGTTGCACCACAATCCGTGATCCGTCATATTTCACCATGCTTGACTTTGGTTTGGTTTACGGGGCTTTTTCATTCCTCTGTGATCCAGAAGGGATGAGCATAACAGTCCGTGTGCATATTATGCCTGCATGCACGATAATAATGAATACATCATGCTGTCAATAGTGTTTCAGAGTTAAATTACGGCGGCCGAGAGAGCTCAAACCACTGCAGATAAGAAAACACATGCAAATACTCACAAGTAGCATTAATGACAACAGAAATATGAGGGACCCTAAAAGTAAGTAAAAGTTGTGAAGCATTTCCCTGCACACCCCAGTATGACACTAAAGTGTGCCAGTCACTTCATTTTAGGAAATGTCTTATTAAATCCTGAAATCTAAAGGTTTACTGAAACACTGCACATGAGCATATATTTCAACAGTTCTTTTTTTATTGTGGACATCTCCAGACATATACGGCATACAATATACAACCAGAAAATAGTTTTACAGGGCATCCTCTGTCATGACTGGGCAATTGCGTACATTAACTACAAACAGCTCCTGCAAAAGATGGTGGGACACGTTGGGCTTTTTACATCTCTCCTCACCTTTTTGGTGTTCATCCAAATAGAAAAGTGAGATATTATTCCCTGAACGATGCAGACATAGTTAATATTTAATTAAGTTGCATTGTCAGTCAAGAGAGCTGCATCTAATAAACCTGATCAACGTAAACAAAAACAAACTTTGGAGAGCAACACCAACCCTACTGTAAATACACCCTTTTTATTTTCACCATGCCCCAGTTTGGAAAATATATTTATATTAAAAATATGTAAAATTCTTTTCAGGGTTGAACAGCGGCAGAATACCAACATGCGTACCTGCGGCTCACATGTCCACGGGACCCGCAGGGGGAGGAGGGGAAAACTTGAAGTACGCCGTCCTGGTTGCAGCAGCCTCCCTCGGTGGCGTGGTATATGTGAGTATGCTTAGTCTGTCGTGACGTGCAGTAATCTTTAAAAGTTTTAAGTGACACGAGGAAGGACAGTTTACTAAGTGCAACAAATGGAAAAACAAAGGAAATCACATAATCTTTAAATGCAACCACCTCTTTCTTTTCAAATGCCACCACTTCTCCTGTCTGTACTTTTTCAAGATACTCTTCAGGTTTGTTTTTCCAGGCATCTTGGTAGGTGTTTTGTGGATCTTAGCTGTCTCAGCTGCTTAATGTCATTTCACAGATGTTGCATTTAAATGGACACTAGTGTTCCTTTTAGCATCTGAATAAAAGCCCAATCACATTGAAAATGACTCATGCAACCACCTCAATCAGGACAGACTGGGCTGATCGGAAAGATTTAAACTCGATGTAGGAGTTTCTCTGTGCTTTGTCCAACGCCCACGTATGGTAAACATCAGGTGACGTGGCAAGCTTCTGGGACAAAAGGGACAAAACATGATCATAGAAAAACAGAACTGGTCTGTAATTCATCGATATTTGAAAGGATCTAAACATGAAGTGTTTAAAAACCTCAGCAAAGTCTGAATCGGTGTGTATTCATTTTTGTAATTTTCTACTATTAAACAAATTCATGTTATTAATGAGTTTGTGAGAAAGGACTTATTGTTCAGTTATATTTCTTGCAGATTTGGCACTAGAGCCAGTAGGATCACTTTCCACATGTCCACATTTCCACAAAGTTATATTCTGATTGATGCTTTTCTTTTGGGCATGTAAATGTACATCGTACAGTCCATGTAAATGCATTGCCACTCACTCCTTGAAATAAGCACAGGTCTCTGAGGAGGCTATACCATTTGTTCAAGTGAAGAAGACTGCATGTTCTTTAAGCCTCCGGGTCTGTTTGAGAACATTTTCTGATGCTAAAGAAGGAATTTAGTGCTGAAGTAACACTTCCATGATGGTGCAGCTTGATGGATTAGTGTTCATTTGGATGTAACCTGTGATTCTGGTTGCTAGTTTATCCGGTGTTTGTATGTGAGGTTTCACCCAGAATATCCTATCTTGTCAGCGCTGGAAGCGACTGGCATATTTGAGCAGCCTCACAAAGTAAGAGGTGAACGGGTCGTGACTAAATGTTGTACATTTTTGTTTTCACAGGCGTACCACACTGTAAAGGGAGACCAACAAAGATACCAGGAACGTATGGCGGAGTTGGCTTCCAGATCACAGAGGGCAGCTTCGAAAGAACAAACCACACCCATCCAGTCAGAGCCTCCTGGTAAGCCGTTTGTTTCAGCTGATTTTAGTGATAACGAAGCATTCACCTTTACTCTCAACTCATTCCACTTACACATATTAAGATATGGTAATTTATTTTCGTGTTATAGCTGTGGAAGCCACTTGGTTTATAACAGTATTAGATTAAATTTCACCCATGTTAATAACCTGTATTAATAAGTAGTAAACTATAACCACGATAGATTTGTACAACTATACATTTGGAGCGTCACTTCTTTGAGTGGAATATCTGAGTTTTCAGCCATAGTTGAAAGTTATTTGATGTAAGTGAAGGCTTTTGATCAGCTGAGTCTGCACCACACAGTTAAGCTTCCTCTTTATTTTAATGTAAACAGCAGATTTCGAGACCAGCTACAAAACCAGCTACAGCTGTACCAGCTACACCAGTAACTGTAATTGAGTTACTGGTGGACTGGTCTTAATCCGTCAATAAATATTACCAAAAAACTGATTCCTTTTCAGTCTTTAGCTTACATTTATGCCTGATCAGTATCAAGTTAAAATCTGCTGCTTCTCTGTCCCTGTAGCAGCAACATCAACAGAGGAGCCAAGCCCTCCAGCCTCTGATGCCAAAGTTGCAGCCCCCAGTGAATCAACAGAACCACCTCCAGGTTTGTCTGCATACTTCTCTATATCCACACATGCATGGTACGCATGGACCTAGTAGACACTAATATACTTTGAAGAGACTGTAGATATTAGAAATGATGACACCAGCTGGTAAAGTCATGTCACTGCAGAAAAATACACCACTTCCAGGCACTGACATGTTTTACACTGATGTTCAGGATATTCTGAATTTGTATTGTACATCATCTGTATCCAGATGCTGAGAAGTTGACTGCATGAGCTGGGACTTTGCCTCTATGTTGCAAGTGTCGCATGTGTTGTTCTCACTGCCTTCTTCTGGATTTTCTAAAACCTGTGTTGTTTAACCTCTTAAATTAACCCTTTGCACTTTCTCTATAGCCTTTGGAAACTCTCCTACACACCTCCATTCTGAACTGTTTGTATTTCTGTGTTTTTTGTGGGACATATTGTTTGCATTTATTCGTATTTGTTATAAATATGTTGGCTTTGTTATGTTTGCTGTCATATTTGGGAGGTGAAATGGAGGCCGTCCTGTCATGACATGTTCTGTGACTGACATTTGGCGTGCATCACGGTCTGGGGATACTACTTACATGTTTTTTATGTGTTAAAACCGGGAGCTGCACTTCAATGTGATCACCTTTAAACATTGGCACACTCAGCTAGTTGCCAAATGTGGTCATTGTTTCTGTGTAGTATTGTGTCCCTCTGTCAGATTTAACCACAATCTGGGCAGCTTCCAGATATTCTGGTGTTGGTATGAACGATCTGCAGAATATTCAAGAGATGCATGGCTCCTGATGACCCCCTTTTCATAATATCCAAAGAGTTTAGTTTAAACTTTAAACCCGTACTATGGATTGCCTCGACAGCAGATGAGCCTGTGGGGGAAACATCACCAGAGGAGGCAGCAACGCCGCTTGCTGCACCTGTAGTTGAGCAGGGTAAGACTTGTGCAGCAAGGATGCATTTGTTTTATTTAAAATATTGGCTTTATATCCCTGATTTTATATCTGAGCTGACCCTATGAAGTAGATAGAGGCATGATGAAAGATGGATTTCATTCATTACCTAGTAGGACTTGACATTAGGGGTCATTATGCTACTTTGCCACTATACTACTAGAACCATCACCCCCCTCTGAGCCGTCTCCCGCTGAGCTTACAGAGCCACCCCCAGCAGCAGTTTTGGAGAGTGGTAAGCACTCAGTCAGACCTGTGCATGGAAACAGTGATGTAACGTTGCCACATCTGAGGGCTGATTTTCTCTCCTTTTGACTGGTTAATCATCCGGTTGTACTAACAGAACCTGCAGCAGAAAGCCCCGCAGCAGAGCCACCTGAGCCTCAGCCTGAAGTTGTGGCAGAGAGTGGTAAGACCGTAGTCCAACTCCGAGTGGGGGAAGTGGGCAGACACCCTACACAATACATTTTCCCATTTTGATAATTTCCTTCTCCTTTTCTCCTATTTACACAGTTGACATTATTTTCCATTACAGCTTCTCCCCGCCTGTTCATGTTTATTTCTCATCGTTTGGGTTGTAACGATAAAGGTTAATCTCTCACAAAACTTTTAATTTCTTTTATTTACCAGGTACATTCACTCCTTCCAGGTGTATTTGTGTAACTCATGGGTACTAATGAGATCATGCACTGACTGAGTCTCTTCCTTGCTTTGCTTTTTGCCGTCTCTCTCTTGCTCTCTCTTTCCTTTGCCTCTGCTTGCTGTTGCCCTCTCATGCAGCACTGGACTCCACACCTGCCTCTCTCAAGTTGCCCTCACATACCCCCTACCTCCTTATTGGTGGAGGTACTGCCTCTTTTGCTGCTGCCCGGTCTATTCGAGCCAGAGACCCTGGTGCCAAGGTGAGTCAAGCTTTTAGAATTTCTTAATTATCGTATTTTGTATGTACTGCCTCTATTAGGTGACATTACTTATGTCCTTTTTTTTTTTAAAATTTTTGCTCCTAGGTGCTGATTGTGACTGATGAGCCAGATCTCCCGTACATGAGACCACCTCTTTCTAAAGAGCTGTGGTTCTCTGATGATCCCAGTGTGACGGAAACACTGCGTTTCAAACAATGGAACGGAAAAGAAAGGAGGTGTGTTTGAACTCCTCTTATGTGTTTTTAACTTATTCAACTTTATTACTTGGACTTCTTCCTTTTGTCTTGTGTCAACATCTGTCCGTTCCTTCTGGAGTCAGTTTGACGATCCTTTCCTTTGAGATCTCATATACTTTGTTACAGGAGATTCCACTGAACTTCTCCTTTGTTTCAGTAATTGTCACAAACTGATGTTGATGTAAAACAAAACTTGCACCACTCTCTGTGCTGCAAGTGATTGTTTCGTTAAAGACATGAGGTACAAAGTGTTTTTACACCATAGTATTGTCATAATATCAACTAGAAGGGGTGACATTTCAGCAAGCAATATATGAACATTGTTAGAAGATTCTTCAATCAGAAAAATATTCAATCATTTAAATATTTCTCTATTTATTTTCCAGTATCTACTTCCAGCCGCCATCATTTTACATCAATCCAGAAGAATTGGATAGTGCAGAGAATGGGGGAGTGGCTGTTCTCACAGGCAAAAAGGTTGGTTTATAGTTGTGTTATTGGCAGGTTATTGGCAAGTTACTTCTTTAACATATTGAAGGGCATGCAGAATGACCATGGACAGGGACATGAACTATTATATTGCATGTATATCTCACCCTGGGCACAACTTTTTGAGCCTCTCCCCTCTGCCTCACACCACAAGAACAGTTTATGTCCATCTGCAAGTGAACCCCAAATTCCTCCTATGTGCGAACATACATGGCAGTATAGAGAATTCTGAGTCTGCAATCGTGAAGATGAGTAAACCTAATAAACTAACTTGAGTCCCATGTTTTTAATCCATTTTAGGTGGTACAGATGGATGTGAGAGGAAACAAAGTAAAACTGGATGATGATACTGAGATTTCATACGACAAGTGTTTGATTGCTACAGGTAAGCTGCTTTAAAACGTTGTTTTATGGGGAAGCATAAAACTGGTAACCAGCATTGGGGATCGGTCCATTACTGAGCTCTGATACAACTCACCCAGTATCACTAACCACTATGACTGTGCTCATAGAATCTGATCTTACAATACATAACCAACATTAGCTGCACAGGGATTCAGTGGCAAACACAGGTTTATTGGCTCTTTTAGATCCTTTTTGGAGAGAAGTGCTGCTGATGCAGTAGCACTTAAATGTAAAATAGATGGACATCTATGCTACAGTGAATGCTTGGGGGNGGCGAAAAAAAGTGTTTTGGCACCTGAGGAGATTCCTGCTGTGATTTGAAGACCACACACTGACATTCATTGTGTTATTTCAGATACTTAGTAACTCATTTAACACTTCTGCAGAGGTGATAACTGAGCAACCAAAATATCTAATCTGAAACTAAAACTTTATTTTAAGTGCTCACACCTGTGCCCAAATATAACTATTTGTACGTGTTCTGGAAAAAAAAAGTTATGTTGGTGCATCCCTAAATCCGGTGGACGCTAATTTGAACTTTTGTGTTAAGGTGGCGTGCCCAGAAACCTGCAGGTAATTGAAAGAGCAGGAGAGGAGGTGATGAAGAAGACAACTCTGTTCCGCAAGGTCAGTGTTTAGCCACACGGTGGTGCTAGTTGTGTTTTGTTTGGGAATGTCTCATTGTGAGGCATATGCAGCATATATTGGTTATTCAAGTGATAATGTATGGCATGATGGAAATATTAACTGTTCTAAATTAACTTTAATGTCCACCAAATGTAATTTGTTGTTTTTAAGAATTATAAATTGCACTGCTATTACTTTGAATTATTGAACGTGTGTTATCTGTGTGCCACTATCACATAAACATGTAAATTTGATCTAAAATGTGTTTTCCTCCACAGATTGAAGACTTCAAATCACTGGACAAGGTCTCCAGGAACGTGCAGTCCATCACAATCATTGGTGGCGGGTTCTTGGGCAGCGAGCTGGCCTGTGCCCTGGGCAGGAGATGTAAGACTTCTTGACAGGCTGAGAAAATAGGAAAATAGATGAAAGTACAGATGTGTGACAAACTTAATCTTTGTTTTTCTCTCTTTAGCCACTGAGTCTAACCTGGAGGTGATTCAGATGTTCCCTGAGAGGGGTAACATGGGAAAAGTGCTGCCTGAATATCTGAGCAACTGGACAACAGAAAAAGTCAAGAAAGGTTCAAACTTTATTTCATACAACTAGTTGGACTGAAATAAGAAAGACAGATTTTTCTGTACATGTGTTATCTGTTCATTTTTCATTTCTGTACAATGATATCCTGCATCTGATTTGTTTGCAGAGGGTGTAAAAGTCATCGCAGAAGCATTGGTGAAATCTGTGACCTGCAAAGATGATAAATTAGAAATCAAGTTGAAGGATGGGCGATTGGTAAGTTCAGATTTTTTGCACAAATGTGGCCTAAGTGAGTAAATGGAGGTCACTTATAAGTCACTGATTATCTCGTGCTCTGTGTTGTAGGTGAAAACCGACCACATTGTTGCAGCTGTTGGCCTGGAGCCTAACGTTGAGCTTGCTAAGTCAGCAGGTCTGGAGGTGGACTCTGACTTTGGAGGCTATCGGGTCAATGCAGAGCTGCAAGCTAGGTCCAATATTTGGGTGGTAAGTTAATGTTCGCACGATGCCGTATAAATAAGTAATGGCGAAGAAGACCCTAAGAGCTGCAAGGAATCTTTCAGTTTAAAGGCTCTGTTTCCCAAAATATTGTGACAGTTCTGGCTTATGCTACTTTACACAGACTTTCCTAGGCTTTGGAAATTTTAGAGCATTCATGTTTAATTTAGTGACACCGACCCATGATTGCAGCACTTTAAATGTCTGAGTTCAGCCCCATTGGACAAGTTTAACCGAATCATATCTGCTTCTAAAAGCTCACACCCATGATGAGCTAACTGTCATGAAGGTCATTCAGTGATATGGCTCGGCTTTGTTTCACCAGCTAAGCCAACAACACACACTATTTATTTGCTATTTTTCATATTTAACAAATGTTGGTAAAAGAACAAAAATATGCAGAGACTTGAGGTAAATTAAAGAGGTTATATTGATGTGTATGGCTATAAAGATTTTACTTTCTTACAGTGCCCTCTTCAGGCCAGAACAAGTCATGATCCTGAGATAACTTACTGTAGAAGTATAATAAGTTAATGAAGTTAATGTTACATTTAAGTAAAAGAACTTCTCTTCAGCTTTTAGTATGAAATAATCATTCAGTCCATACCACTGATCTGAATCTCCTCCGTCTTGTCCTAGGCAGGAGATGCTGCGTGTTTCTACGACATCCGACTGGGCCGCAGGCGAGTGGAGCACCACGATCACGCCGTTGTGAGCGGTAGACTAGCAGGAGAGAACATGACAGGGGCCAGCAAACCCTACTGGCATCAGTCTATGTTCTGGTGGGTACTTTCTGCTAGTAATGCTAATTTAAGTGACTCACAAATTCAAATCCCTTTTACAAATAAAATCTGTGCCCGCAAAGCCATGGAAATGAAGGAAAATTGTGCGAGAGCATGAGAGCCTGAATTGAAAAGTAATGGACCAATGGGGAAGCATTGACCAGGATGTAATCCGTGTAGGTATCAGATGAACATGGGTGATCGCTTTGAAGTCTTGAATACCATTAAGTCTAATATATTTAAAATGCCTTTAGAAGACATTACGATTGGAGTTGGTGGCACAGGGCTGTATTATTCAGGTGGTAAACTTAGTACCAGCTTGAAAAATGTCATTACTTCACATTTACATTACTACAGTGTGGAATGCAGCTCTCACTAACTAGTTAAATGCCGTGATTGCATGTTGCTAACAGCTGGTGAAATATGACACAGTGCTCACAACATGGCTTCACTGCAGTCCAAAAAAAATACACGGGGACATTAGCCATACCACCATGGCTGCAGATGTAGGGAAACAATATTTTACTGTTTCTATGAATCAGAATCTATGAAATAATCCTGGGGAATAATTCGTAATCTAGGACATACAACACTTACTCAGCAGCTGGAGGCTTTTAGTACATTTCACATTGCGTTATTATAAAGCATGTTCTGTATACATTTTCCCCTTCAAAGAATTTTTTACAGTTCAGCCTTTATGTTTCTACAGAAGATGTTTTACAGTCAGTTCATCTTTTTTTGATTATGCCAGAATGCGAACTGTTTTATAAACAAATGGAGTTTGACAGGAATATTAGGACAGTATCACTGAAAATGTGTCACCAGATTCCCTCAAAATCTTAATGAACCGTGAGTCTGGATGCCTCTGAATTAGTGCAGTTAATGCTGAGGCTCTCTGGGCAGCGTGGTATTTGTCAAGGGCAGCTGGCCGTGACATTGCTTCAGGTCATCAGCTATCTCGAAACTCATCAAGTGTCCGCTGCGGGGTTGTTACTGGAGCTTACAGCCCTCGGTTTATTTTGTGAAAACGTGTCTATTGGAATGTCGGATAGAATGGAAGCTGTGTGAAATACACACAGAAGTACCAACTGTGTTCAGAAAGCTGTTTTAACAGTAAAGGTTTTAAAACTGACAGTTGCTGTATTTCACAATGAAGGATAAACCTCGGCAAAACTGTTTCCAACAAAAGTGAGAGGAAAATTTAGTTTTTAGCTTAAAAAATGGAGGTGACACTTCTTGGCAGTAGAAGTCTGTATGTCTGGTTTCAGCACACATTGTCTCAACCCCAAAAGCTTAAAATAAAGTATGCTTGAGTTATTCTTCACTTCCATGCAGCATTTAAAGGTCTTGTAAGAACACTGAAATCGGAGGAGATCCAATTTGTCTTTCTCTGATGTCTTATGTATTTCCTCTCAGGAGTGACCTGGGTCCTGATGTAGGCTACGAGGCCATCGGGATCGTTGACAGCAGCCTACCAACAGTAGGCGTGTTCGCCAAAGCCACTGCCAAGGATACACCTAGAGCTGCTACAGAGCAGTCAGGTAGGGACGTTCACTGTCTAGTTAAAATGATTTCATTCTGTTAAGTCCTTGAAGTCAAAGGATCAGATTAAGTCTGTGTCTTTGATTGTGTTCCAGGGACTGGCATCCGGTCAGAAAGTGAAACGGAGGACACGGCCACCAGCGCAGTGGCCTCTGAAACACCTGCCCCTGCTGTGCAGCAGAAAGACGACTATGGCAAAGGAGTCATCTTCTACCTGAGGGACAAAGTGGTGGTGGGCATCATCCTGTGGAACGTATTCAACAGAATGCCTATTGCGCGGAAGGTATGCACATTATTTTGCTTTATGTCGTCAGAAGGATTAAAGTACAAAGTTGGCTTTTCTAAACAGTCTCTTTGTGTCATTTGTAGATTATCAAGGATGGAGAGGAGCATGCAGATCTGAATGAAGTGGCCAAGCTGTTCAACATCCACGAGGATTAAGATGGCAGACATCCTTCGGAGAGAGTTAGGCATCACATGAAAGTTGAACTCTGGCAGTGACTGCCATATTCGTTAACTGGTCATGAATACCAAACCACAGAATCAATGTAAATTATATCATGTCGGTGAAATATTTTCATATTTGGAATTTGTATGTGCTTTCCTTTCTTTGTTTGTTTTTTCATCCTCTCTTCACGTCTGCCACAACACTTGTGTGATTGTCTATCCGCTCGCCCCCCCCACCAGGCTGAAAATGTGGCGCATGGATTATTGTGTCCCTCTGTGTGATCAGAGCGGCTTGTTCTCAGAGAAGCTGCAATAAAAGCTATTTTTAAATTGGAGTCAACCCATTGTTTTTAGTTTTTGCATCTGAATAATAGCTCTGTCAACAGATAGGTTGACCTCCATTCTGAGCTGTGATTGTTCCGATGGTTGTTAAAGTTAGCGTGGTTGAGCTCATCTGTCCTGAGGCATTTTAATCAATGTGCAATCAGCTTGGCAGATTTCCTGTGGCCATACATGTGAACTGGAGTGACTTGACCTTAAAACTGAGCGAGCCAATGTTAGAGGTTTGACCTCAGTTAAAAGACTGTAAAAAGGCACCTGATAAATATATTTTGCAGTGTGTGAAAATGTGATCTAATTAAGTAAATCCACTCTGCACTCCACCAAAATAACATTCAAATAAAGCTTGCCCTACTTACTCTGACCGGAGGTAAAAATGCACAGGCATGCATATTTGTTATTTATTTATTTTTGACTGAAGGCTTCTTGTTATTAGAATTGCCTTTATATATTTTTTTTTT
>JASGAT010387040.1:0-11434 GCA_030220025.1 Chelon auratus
GCGGGGGGCGGGAGGGGTGACGCGGTGTAGGTCAGTTATTAAGTCAGAGAGAGAAAGCCAGCGTGGGTGTGTTTGTGTGTGTGTGTCCGTGTGGGTGATGGTTAACAATTAACCTGAGCGACCGCTGAGTCGGAGGGAAAGAGGTCAGAGGAAGATGGTGTGAAGATGAGGAGGATAAATAACAGAGCAGGTGAATTGGCAGAGCAGAGGCGGAAATGTGAAAGAGTTGCGGTCCACTCTGTAAAAGCAGGATCAGAAATGTGACTTACAGCCAGTTACTCGCGTTGGCCGAGAGCAGCGCGCAGCAGAGCATCAGGACGCACCGCAAAACATATTCCTCAGTCATCTCGAGAGGAAAGGATGGGAAGTCACTGAGAGCTGAAATAATCCCGATGTGCACAACAGGTCGGCGGTGGTAAGAAGGGAAAATTAAAAGGATGTGTCCGGTCAACGATGTTGCTCCATCGTCCCGCATCCAGGGGCTCATTCACCGGGGAGACGCGCGGCTTCACGGTCCGTCTGCCCGGTTCTCCCGTCCCTCTTGTCACTGCGCGCTCAGAGGGGACAGGGAGAGGGGGCACAGAGGTATGCTGTAAAATATATTCAAAACTCTGGAGCCACTCGGACTGAATAGACCCTTCTTCTTAATCGTTTTCCTTCTCAGTTGCACGTTAACACCGCGTCCGGAGAGCTTGTGAAGAGGCTGACAAATAAAAAAAGCGAGAAATGAACGAGCCAAATGAACTTCTTCTCCTGTCCACTTGTAGGATCACCGGCATCCGCGTCCCCTTCTCAGATGAGCGGGTTGCTCTGCTGTCACCGTGCCGCGGGATCTCCAACTCTGCCCCGACACAATCACATACACGCTGAGCGTAAAAACGCACAGTCCCACCTCAGTCCCTGTGTCTCCGTGCGTCTGGCAGAGGAGAGAGCGTGTGCGCTGACTTTAGTTGAGGGGCGGTGCGAGGATATAGAGGTATGGCAGCGAAATGGGAGTTTTTTTTTGGGATGAAGGAGGCGGGTTTATTGCGCTTCTAAGGTACTGTGTGAGTGTGTGGGTGTGTGTATGTGTGTGGACGAGACTGTGTGTGTTTTAGAGGTCTCTTGGGAGGATGCAATAGCACAGCCATTCACTAATGCCCTCCCCAGCCACCCTCCACTCCTGTCCAACACACACACACACACAAACGCACTTCTTGGCAGCGTCTTGCTCTCCCTGTCACACACTCAACCAAATATTCTGCGGTCAACAGGCTATTTAAAGCTTGGCTGCAAAACGTCTACATTTGAAACCAGAAAATCCCAATAATATGACAAATGTCAGCTCCACACTATTGATTGATGCAGATGTTGTAGGAGGATAATAAGGTGAGGCAGCCATTCAGGCCTCATGGAAGACCACTGAGGACTCTGACTCACCTGATCCTGGCCAAGAAGAAAAGAAGGAGGACTGAAGACTGTAAGATGATATTGAAAATTATTTGCATAACAAAATCATTTAAAGGCAGAAAAAAACACATCTGCCTTTTTTATTGCCCATGAATCAGCACTGCCGGGGTCCATCACTTCAAACGACCACAGAACTTTATTTTTAACCGTAGTGAGAATCCCAGAGTTTCTAAACATACCAAACATGTCAAACTGAATTATGGAGGAAAGGTATATAAAAAGACACACAAACATGTAGAATATTTCTGTAAAAGATGCCACAGCTATAAGAAACATGACGGTGCATTGGGTGTGTGATAAAACAGAACAAGTAAGAGATTTACTTTATGTCAATAAGGGGAAATCTGCGTGGTTACAAAGATACTTAGTATCCACGGCAAAATAAATATTGCCTGTACAGACATAATTACCACAACACATACTTTGCTCTAAACCAGTGTGCATATGTGTGTCAGTATGTATTCTGTGGATGTGGTACACAAGAAAAGAGTCTTTATTGATTGTCATCAAGACATTGCAGCAGTAAAAAGACAAAAAATGACGAATGCAGAGAAAAAAAAAAAAGGAAACACACCTTACCTCACATTTTGAGCATATATATGCACATTAGATAAACAGTTAATACATGGTTTGCACGCATAGCTCAGTATTAGGCAAGCCACAATCAAATACATGTGCTAATTAATGCAGGACACTTGTTAACAAGAACTCATCTTTTGGACGCCCACAAGTGAAGGCTGCTGTGTAAACAGGTAATGTATGACAGTATAAGATTACTGAAACACAGTTGTAATAAGCAGATTATGCACATCTGAAACACATGCAGATGTCTTTATCTCCACTTTCAGCTGCATTGTTGTGTGTTACAAAACCACTAAATAGGGGGACTTCGGTTAAAAGACATTAAATCGCAGTGTTGCACTGGCTGTCAGTGGCTGTCCCTGTCACTTTTCTTTGTGCCTCTGAATATATGACTGTAATGTAAAAATCCGCTGCTGGTCCACCCCTTTGGGTGTTTTCAGTCTTTCTGGAAATCACCCAAGTTGTTTGAATATATTCTCATATTGAAGCTTTTTTTTTTATTTTTTTTAAATTGCACAACATTCAGTGCATATCAGGGACATTTGAATGCAGCAACCACGCTTTCCATGGAGAGGGAACTAGTCAAGGACATGTCTGTTTTTGACTAGTTATGTTCTTTAGTCAGTAATGTGATTACAGCTATTACAACAAAAGGCTGAATTCTAAGTGTTGTAATTCATCGCACATTATTTGTCCCCAGTGCATCTGCTCTTCATTATGGATTGTCTGCACATAAAATGAAATTTGTGTGATGATACTGAGTCAGGTGATTGTGAGGAGTCTGTTCGTCATTGTAGAGTCAAATTAATTACAGACATTGGCAACATCAGGGTACTGGTGTTCACAAGCTCTGTAGGAGAAGTCTTTGTGTTGTCATCTAGTGGTTACTGGTGGTATTGCTACCTCAGCTGAATTGCATAAATCGATTTTCAATGCAATGTGACGATGTCGAGTTAGCCTGTTGTTAATTTACCCATTCACCGGTTCACCTCAGACATAACTGCAACAATTGCCATCCCTGAGAGACTTTGCAGGAGCCATGAGGTTGGTTTGTTTTAAGAACCATTATTCCAGCTGGACAGTCTCTGGACACATCAGCGTATTGTTGTACATTCTGCACACTCTTGTATGTTGTTGCAGTTCTACCACAGTTCCTTGCATGGACAGGGTTTTGTTTTGGAAAGCTAGCTAGGCTGGTAGTTGTGGTTGGTGAGATAGGTAAAGAAAAGAAAAGAAAAGAAAAGAAAATAGTGGCCATGTCTACTTTGTTGTAATTTCTAGTGTTGAAATAGTGTCATTCCACAATGAATTGTACTTTTGAATGTATTATTATTTTTCCACAATTATTTTAATAGTGACATCGGTAAATAAGCTAATGAAGTACTGTGAGCTAACTAGCAACCAGGTGCTAATTTGCAAGGCTAATGTTACCCCACAGAAACATATGCACTGTACTATATAAGCAATAATAATAATAATAATAAAGAAAGTCAGTGGCTATTCTATAATAAAAACTAGGCATACACAAATGTAAATATAAGAATAAGATTGTGAATTTAATGAAACAAACAGAACAAAACAAAAAAAAAAGAAAAAAACATGTCTAAGGGTCTGAGTCTGTAGAAATCTAAGCGCTGATGCCATGGGGTCTTCAAATCCACCCATTTTATATATATATATATAATTTGTAATTGTTGCAGTGACGACAAAAAGTTTCCTAAAGTATAAAGTACCTTTCTAGATGAATTCTAAAGACAATGCACCTAAAATGATACACTTTTCCACCTGACAGAACAGTGCAGCTACTAAAAAAGGTTTAAATATGTCACTCAGTGTAAAGAAGTAGCCTCATATATAATGTGCAGTATGTAATTTTGTAGGATACTGAAACCTGAAAGCAACTATTAATTTGAAAAGAAAGACAGTTCGCATGTATGTTATACCAAGTGAGAGCAGTACTGGTTTCAGTCAGTACACACAGATGTGGAAAGATCCAGAGAAAACTTCCAGACAGGAGACCTCAGCAGCAGCCTCTCGCCACACATGGGCTCATTCTTAAGCTTGTGTGTGTGGTGGTGGATGAGGTTTGGGTTCTGTGTGTGTGTGTCTGTGTGTGTGTGTGTCGTCTAATCTCATTTCACTTGTTGGGTTTTAGGGAGCTAAGAATACACCCTGCTGGGACGAGACGCTGCCGCCGCACCACCATCTGTGCGCAGTGTGGATCCTGCCTGCCACACACACACAGCGCTGTAGGGTTGAGTAAGACAAGTCATCTCTCAGATTTTAGATACTTACAGATAAGATAAATGTGTACTGATGCCCGCTGGGAGATATTACTGCTGCAGCCAAACTAAATGAATTCAGCTGTGGAAAAAGAGTCAAATATGAGCCCATAAACAGAGTATCAACTAAACACTGAAAACAGTAACTGACAAGAGGCTCTTAAGTTCTCTCATGTGAGTGGAAAGTCTTCAGGTACTTCAGAGAAAAAGCCACAGAGTCGGGGCTTGTAGACAGCCGAGCAGGGCCCGTGTGGGAACCTTCTGACCTACATTCTGGGTCCGACGGTTTGTTCCAAAGCCTTCGTTCCCAATGAACCCGTTACTGCTTCACAATGAGACAGATGGCACCTGCACCTACAGGGGAATGTGTAAAAACCCACGGAGAGAGCGTCAGGGCTACCGCCGATCAGTCTGCTGCTGTCAAGGATTCAGGGTCTGATCCTGCAAAATGAAAATGATGTGGGAAACCGCCCAAGTGCATCCAGGTCGTTCTTCCAAAAGGTGACCTGCATCAGTTCTGCTGCTGATTGGCCAACAGAGGGGGGGAGTGAGTAAAGGAGCTTGTTGATAAGGAACAGGAAATCACAAATTCATATGTTCCCACATAACTGACATGTATGTTATGTGTCCTCTGTGTGTTAGAGGCTGAAATACTTGTTTGTGAGTGAGAAGAAGAAGAGTAAATTATTAAATGTAAATGTAAGTGTATGATGTGCAATGGCAATAAAGTTAAATCTAATCTGATCTAAGATACAATAATCAAATTTGGATAAAATAACCTAATTATTTTATTTCTTATTATTTTTCAATATTAAAACATTTATTTAACATTTATATAGACCAGAGCAACCTATATATTCACATTAAGATAAAACATTGAAAAATAACAACAGGTTATTGATTTTCTACAAACCATCACTGACTTGTATGTCAGGCTGACTTAAATCATTACAACTAAAAATTCCCTTAATTTACTTGACTGTATATTCCCAAAAAACATTAAAATAAAGACTTGTGATAAAGACGCAACAAATGCAACAAGTTGACGATACATGATCTAATTTTTCACGGCAACTGAAGTTTACAATAATAAACCCCTCCATTTTAATCCGTATTAATTAAAACACTTCAAATGACACTTCATAAGAAACACATCAACATATCAGGAAGACATCTGTAAGGTATGACGGGGCTGGTATACAAGCAAACGGCAAGAAACTACAGAAGTAGCTGCTAAAAGCTAATTCCATGACCCCAGCGAGATGATTGATAAATCTTTTCTGTTTGCAAGCACCACCAAAATGTTGTTGATTACTGCTTTTTATTTCATTAAATATTTATCAGTCTTCTTTTTATGCATTTTAGATTGCGTAACTCTTTATGGCCATCAGTGTACATGTCGAGTGTTTAACTTGAATTACTGGACTGCTATCAATCTAATTTGCTTAAAACACAGAGTCATGCGAGCATTTGCACCGACGCTGAGAAGTTTTGTGTAACTTCTTCTTCTCCACTGCTCTGTGTGTGTGTGTGTGTGCGTGTGTGTGTAAATGTGTTGTAAGTAACTCCCATTCAGTTGAAGTGAGATCGCTGCAAGCATGCACCACTGCTGAGGGAGACATAAGCCCACTGCCTGTGAAAGAAACTATTATCCCCCACGGAGCCCAAGACATCTGGGCTTGCTACACACATCGTGCAGGCAGCAACCTCCCGCTGCCACCACCACCACCACCACCACCACACACACATCTGTGCACAAATGTGTGTGACAGATAAAGATAGTGAGAAAGAGACGGAGAGGCAGGCATGGACACATGAAGCACAGTGAAAGGGGGTCATGAGAGAAAAGGTCTGAGTCAGGACGTGTTACCCTAACGACCTCCCCCATCCCCATGGCAACAGGAGCTGGCACACACGCCCGGCACAAAGGCATCCTGGGAAAGCACAGGTTTTATATTGCCCCTGGCTTTACACTCCTGTGCCATCTCCCCGGTAACACTAATGCTGCTCAGCCCTCTAACATTTACTCTCAGGCGACACACACAATCGTGCACAAATGAACTGTTGCACACACACACGCAAATAGTGTTTGACCTCTGAAAGAGTTATGACAACACTGACAAGTCTCTTCCTCTTGCTCTTTTGGTGTCCCTCTTGTTCTATGCATGGACCCCAGAGTGGTAAATACAGCAGACCTCAGGCAGCCTGAAACATGGGTTGTTCTATCCTTCACTTCACTTCACAATTAGACATGCAGTATTAATAAAACGGCCGGGACAATCAACCAAAAGAGGCAGGCCCTCAACAAGTATGACGACCATTTTTAAGTCAGCTACCTTTTGTGTTGTTGTCACTTGGGGTGAACACAGAAGCGATGATGGAAGCTAACAACTATTCAAACAGCTTGTACTTTTAGGGTCACACATTTGTGCTTTATAATTACATTTATATTTATAAAAAACAACAAAAGAAATACACAAAACATTTATTTTCTTTCTTTCATTTCTAAAAAAAAGATCTTAAATTGTAAGTTGGTGATTTACTTAAATGTAACAATTAAATATAAAATAAAT
Source organism: Chelon auratus (assembly GCA_030220025.1). Taxonomy (NCBI): domain Eukaryota; kingdom Metazoa; phylum Chordata; class Actinopteri; order Mugiliformes; family Mugilidae; genus Chelon; species Chelon auratus. The sequence continues at coordinate 6,887 of JASGAT010387040.1, forward strand.
CAAATAAAAAAGTCCATTAAGACAAACGCATAACATATTTTCATAATTATCTTGGATGTCGCTCGTAAGCATGGTGACAGCTGTATCTCTAAGTCTTAAGAGCACAAACTAATTAAACTGAATGACAAAATAAAGCAAGATTCAAGTGAAAAGCAAATGATGACAGCTATTGAAAGAATGTGTTAATCATGTACGGTCAAGAAAAAACAGCCCATCGATAAATCCAATTCAGTTCAGTTCAATTATAGAATTGAACTGAACTGAATTGGATTTATTCTATTTATATAGAATTGAACTGGTCTATATTTGGCTAAAACATCTGGGTCTAGAATAGGTTTTTTAAAGACTGAGGCACATATCCTGTTAAAAAAGATGCATTATTAATGGAAAAATGTCCTTGAGCGATTTATTTGGAATGGGATCTAGAAGACAAGTTGATGGTTTAAGATGCTGTAATTGTTGCTCAGAAAGTTCTATTGGAGAAAAGGAGGAGGAGAAGTTTTTCCACAATGCCACAGTTCAGTAACAAATCATGTAGGTTTCAAAAGCCAACCCCAAGTCTATTTCACTGACAAGACACCATTCAGATGTGTTCACCAACAACAGCAGTCACAAACTGAAAATGCGACTTAAATTTTGCATGTGCATGTATGATAATGTGATTTGTGCTCACTGTTGGAAGCATGTACACCAACAAGAAACAGTAGGTGTAGTTGGAATTGAAAAACAGAAGCTGCACCATAATAATACTCATTGGCTTCATTTTCCCACAACTTAATTTTCTTTCTTGGGTCCATTGTGATGGAAGAGGATGTCTTTATCGCTTAGGTTTGTAGTAATGTACTTTTTTTTATCATTGTGTCTTGGTTTAAATCATTTTAACTGCTTGAATAGGAACTACATGTGGCCCTACTGTGACAAAATGTGTGTATAAGGGAGACACTCACACAAAGGCACATTACATAGAAGAAAATAGTTAGAACGTTAGATCAATGCTGTTCAATATTGACAATGGCAATCAATGATGACATCATGCTCCGTGCCTCTTCACTCAGTCTCTATAAGTCACACTGGTGAACATAGAAGTTTGTACTTCAAACAGACTACATTGTAATTTGTTTATTTCGCTTTCTAGTTAAGCAGAGGCATTAGTTAAACAACTGACAGTGGAATTGATTTTATTTTTTTTATGCTGATTTACTGCTTTGTTGCTGTTTATTGTGTTTCTTGAACTCTTCATGAGCCTAGCAACTACTACACTTTCACTGCTGTAGTGATTCAATTGCCCCATAGGGACTGTTGTGTTTATGTTTAATTGCTATGCTATATTTAGCTGTCATTGGTGTTTTACTGCTTTGAAAAGACAGGTTCATTTCCTGTTGCACAGATAAATCAGTTTTAAATAGGACAACATTTTCCCGTGCATCTCTTTCTCTTTCTGTCTGTTTGTGTATATCTGGCGTATAGTTACTGATTAGCCTGGTTTGTTGAGTCCTATGACCCCCCCCAGGGCCCCAGCCATAACACAGAGGTCAGAGGTCAAATGCCCTTTGACCTACCCCCTCCCCTCCCTCACTTTGTTACTCATCCTCCTCATCTCCTTTACGTTTCATCCTCTTTTCTCATTCCTCTTAGAGGATAGTTTTTCACACGGTGGATGCAGTTTTTTTCAGTTAAAGTGAGAGTGGTACCAAGAATTAAAGTGGATGATGTCCGAGGCGTGTGTGTGTGTGTTAGATGTCATGAAGGCTGTCAGGGGTTAGGCTAGTAAATGAACAGCTGAGCAGAGTGGTGATTTAGTCTGCATGAAAGCAGCCCAACTGTCATAACAAAGACACTCTGACAGCAGGCCAAACCAGAGACAAAGAGGAGTCACCGGCCCCCAGGGGGCCTCCAGAGACCCCATGGACACATACACACACACACTCGCACTTGCACAGACAATGGGTAGTCAACAGTATTCTCACAGAGGCCTTGCGAGTGTCCGGGGCCAGACCGAGTTTGTTTGAAAGGACCTGAGAGGAATCCATTACAAAGCCTGGCAGGCGTCACAGAACCACAGCAGTCAGTCGGTCACCCATGCACCCCGTCATTGGCACCCTCAGACGTTGGCTGATGCTTCATCTGCAGTTGTCAAGGATTCAAGGATTCAAGGATTCTTATTGTCATTTCAACACATGTTGGTACATGGGACGGAACAAAATTTGTTTCTCTGGTCCCGATTCAAGCCATAAGTAAAAAGTATAAATACAGAATAAAATTAGCTAACTAAATATAGTACAAAAATAGCAAAAAGTCCTGTACGAGGATAAAGATCTAGAGATGTCAAGTATAAAAAAATAAGAAAAATCTGTGAAACATAGGTGTCTCTCTGTGTTAGCTCTGCGATGGACAGGCGACAGACCTGTCCAGGGTGTACCCGATGACAGTTGGGACCCTTCACCCTTCACAGGACAAGCGTTTTACAGAAGATTAATGAATGAATAAATGTGAAACATAAATATGCATTCATGCATTCTTCTCTGTCCCACATTTTGCTCAGTGTTTGGAGATTGTGGTGTGTTCTTCTAATAGCAACTAAGGTTTGCCTCGACTGCCTGACCTCAAGCAGAGTTGGGGCTACAGAGACATGGCTTATTTCCTTCAAACTACCCAGACTGTCTTCACTTCAAAGTCTCCAGAAGAGATAGAAATCTGATATTGCTTGAGACACTTACTTACATGCGTCTCTGTCCACATACAGTATGCGATCATGTCGTTTGTCAGTTCCACTTTGATAATTACAATGGACAGTGGCAAACATGGCTGTAGCATAATGTTAAACTACTGCAAAGTTGGTTTCTTTCAGCCACAACCATAGTCTTTCCTAACTTAACCTCAAAGCTGCACAAACCAATATTTTTCTACAATCATGTATGTGTAATTTAAATGGCGTTCTAGTAATGACAAACCCAATGCCCTCCACTCTTTTGAACATTTTAGAAGCTTTCAACTTTGGTTTGATTTGGTTTTATACCCGCAAATGTACTGTTCTGCTAAACACAACATGACCAGACAGCAGGCAAAATGTATTTTTTGTTATTATTTCCTGCTCTTCGTTTCTATCAGCCAAGTATCAGTAAGATGAAAGCCCGTCCAGACTCAGTTTAAGGGACAAACGTGGCCCCTCCATCCTATTAGGCTCCGATTAATCAGCCTTTTCTTCAGAGTTGAGGGGCGTGATGAGGAGAGGCATTGAGCCCTCTGTAACCCCCTGCCGCCCTCCCTTCTTTCCTCCACCCTGTTCCCCATCCACCTGCTGTGGCTTTGTCTGTGGCTTTGGAAGAGCTTTGGCTTTCAGCAAAAAGCCAACAGTGACCACACATTTCAACACGACGTGCACACACACTCAAGCTGGCATAAAGGTTGGAAACAAATCAGCTGCCACAGAGTGCTCCTCTTGTCTGGGTGGAAATGCCACCGGAACAAGGTTTTGACCATGAGGGAACACTTAAACACTCCCCTGAAAATCATACTGGTGAAATTTTCTAAGTTATGATTGCAGGCAGGGCGAGGCAAGTTTCACTGCAGGTTTTATGGGCTTCAGAGAAGAATTCTCCCACACCACAGTGGAATGATGTTTCTGCTCAGACATCTGATACAAAAATAATCCAAACACTAGTCCTATGTACTTGGGTGGAAACTTTTAATTCGACCATGAAAATGGCATTGTCTGAAGGAGGACAAGAATGAAGGACGTCTGGAGGCAATTTTATCAGAATATGTGATTTAATGAGAACACTAAAGTACTGGGCGGCTGTGGCTCAGTAACAGGTGGTCTATGAACCAGAAGGGTAGCAGTTCGAACCCCAACCCCGAAACTGAACTCTGAGTTGCCCCTAGTGCATGGCACTGTGTGCGTGCTTGTGTGAATGAGTGGATAAATGTGACATTGTGACTGTAAAGTGTTTTGGATACCAATTTGTAGAAAAACACAATATAAATACAAACTATTACCATTTACTCTCCTTAAGTTGTAAGGAGCTATGAAGAGAGGCTCCCTTATGATCTTGCTCTCAGCCAAGAGTGTTACGGTTTTTCAAGGGGAGGTAGGACCCAAATGCTGGACGATGATTGAGGAGGCTAGCCTGACGAGCCAGACCCACATTAAAATGTAGGGTGTGGGCACTCTCCATAGACAGGGCTCAACCGGAGGGGTGGGATAAACGGTTGTCTTTCAAACTCCCTCTCCACGCAATAGGATAGCACTACAACCAATCAGAGCAACGAAGAAGGTGACGTAGTCAGAGCGACTGAAAAGAGAGTTCCTTGCATGTGTTGTGGAAAAAACTTATCCTAATAGATATTAAATAGTTCTTGTTGCATCCTGTTTTTTTTTTTTTGTTTGTTTATGAGTTCGCCTACAGGTTTAGTTTCTCCTGCATTAATCATTTTTAAGCTGTGCATCAAACTTTTGCCGTATCCGGTTGGCAAAACTCCAAATACATCCTTCTTTTGTAAGAACCACCTCAGTGCAGTTTCTTGTTCTTTTCTCAGAGAAAAGCTTAA